>CAMZMU010000040.1:82374127-82543367 GCA_947311845.1 Poa pratensis | reverse complement strand
ATTCCTATTCTTCAAGACATACTTGCAATTTGCTCAACTTCATACATGATCATTCTTCATATAAACCCTCGAATAGAACCTTGGTCATCATATAATCTTCTCGAGTCCAACACATGAATTCCAAGCACTTCTTATGGACAAGAGCTATAAGGATATCTCAATGCAAACATTAGTCCATAAGGATTTTCATTAATTACCAAAACCACACATGGGGCAACATGCACTTTCACAAACGTTGCTAGAGTAGAACACCAATCTGTAACTTGGTTAGGCTCTGGATTCGAAGAAGTTCTTCGGCTACTAGAGCTTGATCGATGTGTTACCCTGCCTGTCTAATAAAGTTCCTGTTTTTCCGATTGTAGATTTCTTAATCCCGAGCTCCAGTGCTCCCTGTCTTTAAAAAAAATTGAAAATCATATTTCAAAGTTTCAAAAAAATGTGAAAAAAATCATGGATATTCTCAATGATGTATTCTAAAAACGTGCAAAATTTAAATTAGAAATACTTTGTATTTTTAACTAAATAAAAAAGACAAATGTTCAGATGTGAGTATAGTGTTTCAAATCTTCAAACTTTTTAAAGATTTAGTCATTTTTGTGTAGCCCAAAATACAAAGTGTTCTAATTGAAATTGTGCGCGTTTTTAGAATATATCATTGAGAATATCCATGATTTTTTTCATATTTTTAAAAAACTTCAAAATATGATTTTTTTTTAATGGAGGGAGCACCGGAGCTCGGGAGCACAATTGGATTTCCGCTGTTTTTCCCGCAAATAAAAGAAAGCAGCGCTGATGCATTGCGTCAACAGAAAAACATTTAATCCGCCGTCGATCCAGCGCACAAACGACAGGCAGCAACAGTACGACGGGCAATACGGGCCGGCAGTCCCCTCCAATGGCGCGAAGACGACCCGCGGCAGGTGACCAGCCACGAACCCACACGTCGAGACCGACAAAATCCAGCGGCGCCAGCGCAGCCACAGCCTCTGCACCGTGGGTCCCCCGCCGTCGTGCTGCCCTGCCCTGCCCTCTAGCACAGCACGCAACACAGCTCATACATAGTGGTTCTTCGCTCGCACGCGTCGTCTCCTTCCCCTGCTTCGCCTCCCCATTTTGAGACCCGCAAGCTCCCTCTCCTCTCCTCCACGCGTCCTCCCGTCCGACCAGATCCGTGCGGCCGAGGCGGGTGGTCTTTTGTCGGTGCGGAGGTAGAAGCTGCTGATGGCGGTGGAGAAGACGGTTCCGGCTGCGGCGGTGGTGAAGACGGTGCTAGTCACGGGCGGGGCCGGGTACATCGGCAGCCACGCCGTGCTGCAGCTGCTGCTCGCGGGCTTCCGCGCCGTCGTCGTCGACAACCTCAACAATTCCTCCGAGCTCGCCGTCCGCCGCGTCGCCGCGCTCGCCGGCGACCACTCGCGGAACCTATCTTTCCACAAGGTGAGGGAGAACACAACACACTATCCTAACCTTGTAGTACTCGAGTGAATGAATCCCTCTCTTCTCGCAATGTGGTGCGTCTGGATGAATGCCGCTACATCTCCGCGTTGTGTCCCGGGAGTACGGTTTTAGGACAGAGGATGACTGCCCTGCCCCCTCCTTTTTGTTTTCTCCGTTTAACACGAGCCCAATGGAAGAGGCAGTGCAGTGAAATGCTGATTGGGTAAACGCCTCTAGCGTGGTGGTTCAGTATTTTGAGCGTATACCAAATTTGCAGTTCTTGTGGATTTTTTCGGTTTTATTACTAAGCAGGGTGTTTTGGGGGCCATAGAGAATTGTTGCATTTAGTGGTAGTAGACATAATTTGCTTTTGTTTGGAATGGTACTTCGTGAGTATTTCATTTACCTGGAAGTTTATACTACCTCTCTTTTGCCTGGGTATTTTGATACTATTGTAAATTGGGTTTCGTTATTCAGAAACACAAAGGCTGCACACAATTTCGTCTCACAAATTATTCTGAAACAGAAGACGTTTGTGATGCAGAAAACCTTTGGCGTCAATACTTTATAGTCACAGTTATCAAATATCATGGTTAACCGTTTGAAAAAGACAATGTGGTTAACTTCAGATGCCTTGGGACCGGAGTTTGATCAGGAAATTACGAAGCATGTTAGCTGTAGTTAATTGTTTAGGTGTGCGGTGAGCTTGAGTTGCATTTGTCAAAGATTACAGTTAACTGCAGGAATGGGATTGGTTAAGGATTTGACATACATGCATCGCAATAGTTGAATTGGAACTCTTGTATGATATCATTGTTTCAGATCGGGTTGTTCAATTTTTCCTTTGTGGCACTACCAGCTTTTCATGATTGGCATTGATTTGAGCAAGTACTTCTGATTGATTTGATGCCCTCATTGGCTCATTGTCACGATTAGAGTTGTTGGATAATTTTAATAAGGGGACAACTGGCCATCTAATAACTTTTTTTGATTAATAAAACCCAGATACCTCTGACTTTTTTTGGAATATGTCTGACTTTTCTAGTGCCCATCCCTTCCTTAACCTTAGCCTCCTTATATACTGGAGGTAAGTGTAAATACCATTACCTATTTAAAAATTAGGTACAAATTATAAGTCTGCTGAAAACATAGGTCTATTGAATTCAAGGTATTTGATGCATGTATCATCGCAAATCAGATTTCTATGGAATTTTGTTGGTTTAAGCACAGAAAAGTTTGAGTAATTTGCGTGGTTAGAGAATTCTTGATGCCTGATAAGGCACTCAAGCCTAGAGAGCAAGGATCTCCTTAGCCTTTCTCACATCTGAAACCTTTTTGTGGTTCATTGATAAGATTAGGTTCTAAACTAAACAGCAATCCTGCAAATCAATCTAAGTATCATAAGTACAAAATTTCTAAATGGCAATTATTTTTTCTTAAAGATTCACAAACATTTCATTTGGTAGACACTAAAGCTCCATTCTGTATCTTTGAACGAAGTTGGAGTAGAGGCTTTATAGGTGCAGATATCCGTACCCTCATTGTTGTTTGTCTTGCAGTCAATGAGATATTGGAATAAAAAGATCAGTCAATGCGAGAACTGGAATCATATTGCTTTTTTTTTTTGAGATGGAACACACGATTCCATTAAACACTGGACACAGCAGAAGTGCTGGCCACCAGGACGCTTACATCAGACGGCAACGAGTCCGGCCATAAAAGTTTCATGTCTTGCCGGCTCGCACCATACGCAGCCATTGCGTGAGCTAACTCATTACAGGTACGTGGTGCATAAACAAACTCAAATGAGTTGAACGAGAGCTGCATGTAGATGCGTAGATCTTTGTAAATTACTCCTTCTGGGCTTCTGTCGAAATCTGTCCCTCGCATGGCTTGCACCAGATTTTGTGAGTCTGACTCCATAATCACATCAATCATGCCCCAGTCAGAAGCTGCTCGTGCTGCCTCTTCGCATGCATGGACCTCTGCCTGTGCTGCGCTAGCAACATGGGTAAGTGCACCAGCACCAGATCCCCTGACTTGCCCAGATTGGTCCCTAATCACAAAACCCCATCCACCTTTCTTGGTTTCAGCAGAAAAAACTCCATCAGTGTTGATTTTGAGACGATCTCCACTTGGTGTCTGCCACACTGATCTCTCTGGTTGCATTCTTCTTGTCTGCTCCTTTCTGCAGTATTGTGCAGATTCACCCGCCCAATATCTGATAGTAGACAGAATATTGCCTTGGGATCCCCTCTTGTCCTTTGCATTTAATTTATTTCTTCTACTCCACCAGCACCACAATAAGCATGCAATAAGGGTACTTTTCTCCTCCCCCATCTGAATCATCCGGTGCACCATATCCTTTGAATCTGGACATTCACAGAATAACCTTCGCTCACTTTCCAGGCCTAGTTCATCCCAGATTTTTTTAACTTCTTTGCATCGTAAGAAGAGGTGCCCTCCATGCTCATCAAGTCTTTGGCAGCATACACATTTTGTATCACAATCGATACCTTTTCTCTTGATGCTAGTTTTAAGTGGCAGGCTGTTATGCGCCAGGCGCCAGATAAACTGCCTTACCTTAGGGATACACGCTAGCTTCCAGATTTTTTCCCACTGCAAAGTATCCGTGCTGGCCAAGGAGGATGATTGTTGCGGCCCATCTCTCCCCTGTACATAAAGCTTGTATGCAGATTTGACAGAAAACAGCCCCTTACTGTCATAATGCCATGCTATGAAGTCATCAAAATCATCTCGGATGGGTGTTGCTAGAATAACATCAGCATCTATTTTCCAGAAATTTTCGGTAACAAGTACCTCATCCCATTGGCCTGTAATCGGATTTATCAAATCGCTGACCTTAGTGAAAATGCAGTGTCCTCTCGGTGTGATAGGCTTGAGAGCATCATCGCGTGCAAGCCACGGGTACATGCTCTGTTCATCAGTTTATGGCTGTTGATTGTTCTAATTATTCAGACCAAGTTTCATAACTTCTGTTAGCATGATCTTTTTTTAAACTACTCTGAGGATGATCTGCAAGACATGTTGAAGTTGAAATTAGTGATAGAAAATGTATTCCACAAATACTTCGGAATATTCATTCAAAGTTGGACCTCAAATGTTTGGTGGAGTAAGGTACTGCATTCAGAGCAATGTTAATGGCTGTTTGGAAGCGTAGTGATTTCACGCAGGAAGAGCCTACCATCTTGTCATCCAGTTTTGCATTTCCTACAACATGGCATGTGACTTTTGTCTGTGATTTTTGTTTTTTGTTACACTTGCTGTCAAGGTCATGCACATGAATGCGACATAACAATGTTACTACCTTTTGTGCTTCCACAGATTGATCTCCGTGACAAGGAAGCACTGGAAAATGTTTTTGCTTCAACAAGGTAAAGCATACTTGTTGGTTATAATCTTTACTTCATATGAATACTTTCCTTATGTGCAGAGGCACGTCCATCATTATTACTTGCTCTTTATTGTCCTCCTTGCTTTTCAGATTTGATGCTGTTGTTCACTTTGCTGGACTAAAAGCTGTGGGTGAAAGTGTGCAGAAGCCATTGCTTTATTATGACAACAATGTTAATGGCACAGTAAACCTTCTGGAAGTAATGTCTGCCCATGGATGTAAAAAGGTATTTATCTTTTGAGCTTTTGTACTCATGGATTATACTCCATTTTAAGTCATCACTTTCATAGTGTTTTCGTTGCAGAATTTATGTGAATTTATATACTTAGCTGTTTTTGAGTAAACAAAAGTTATTAGGTCATTTTTTTCATTCTCTAGATTTTGTTGTACCACGTGAACTAATGACTAATTTACTAGAGCTCCTTAGTACTCTGTAACTGGTACGCTGTGTTAAGATGTCTTTGTTTTAATTTTTGTGTCAATAATGACATTACAGAGTGATGTATCTTTCAAATTCATGCAAATGTCCTATTACATTTAGTGATGCATCTTTCTAATTAATTGTATTTGACGAAGGCGTTTTGTGTGCACTGGCCAATGTTCAGTTACTCTGAATGCAATGGCGGCAGTGTGGACATTTCCTTACGTTCATTGGGGATAGGATTTTTCTTATTATAATGAACATGGATAAATACTTATTATTTCTCACTAACAAAATCATTCAATCAGTTTTTCGGACAGGATTTTTCATATAGTGGTTGCATGTTTCCTTGTTATTCTAATTTAATCTACACTGCAACCTGTTTCTAATCAATCCTGATTGGAGCACCTGCTCCATCCCAAAATTTATAAAATATATTTTTGGCACTCACTGGCCGCTGTATCTGGCCACACTTTGCATATGTAGCACTTGCACTTTGCAATTTGCAGCAAGATCTACTTGGTTACTTTTACTTTCAATTAAAATATTTCAGCAGAGTTTTGAATTCGTCAGTTCACTAGTCATCTCTGGCACTGACATGATGTTCTTTTTTTTTGGTTGTAGTTGGTGTTCTCATCTTCAGCTGCAGTTTATGGATCACCCACGAACTCACCCTGCACAGAAGAGTTTCCTTTGACTCCAAACAATCCATATGGCAAAACCAAGGTCTGAGGCATGTCCATTTTATTTCTGTGCTTTATCTAGTACGCTCATAAGATCTCTAAACTGACTGAATTTTTTAACAAATGGATTGCAGCTTGTTGTTGAAGATATTTGCCGTGATATCTATCGTACAGATCCTGAATGGAAGATCATTCTACTTAGGTACTTCAATCCTGTTGGGGCTCATCCGAGTGGATACCTTGGTGAAGACCCATGTGGAATTCCCAATAATCTTATGCCCTATGTTCAGCAAGTTGCTGTTGGCAGGAGGCCAGCTCTGACAATATTGGGGAATGACTATGCAACAATAGATGGAACTGGGGTAACTATTCTTGTCTATCTACAGTTGCTTCTCATTTGCACCTGCTGTAGCGTCTGCCTTTAGTCGTAGACAAGTGTACATACCAGAACATAGCTTTATCTAAGTTATGCACCAAATTACTTGAGTTCCAACAATGTATTGAATACAAGTTTCTCCTTTGAAAGCCACTTCAGTTACTGGAGGTTCGGAAGGCAGCCTTCCAATAGAACATATATTATACCCAAGCATCTCTTATGTATGTGCGCTCTTTGTGATGTTTTCAATAGATGTTTTTGTCTGACAATGCAAGTTGTCGTTTATAGTGATCATTTTGGGTGAAAGATATTTGAGCATGTTGTTGTAACAGATAACAAGTATGGTTTAGGTGTACTGTGGAGTGTGGAGGAGTTTTGTCTTTAACTACACTTTGCACAATTTGCAGGTTCGAGATTACATCCATGTGGTTGACCTTGCGGATGGACATATCGCTGCGCTGCAGAAGCTTTTCGAAAACTCTAGCATAGGTCACACTTCATACTTGACCTGAGATTTCTGCAAAATATATCAGTTGTGTTCTTGCCGGATATAGCGAGTCTTTTTTCATTGTGTTTTCCTTGGCCATCGAGTTCTGATCGAATCATTTAAGTTCTTGTACCTCTCGTGGCACTACTCATTAGTCTATATTACTTGCAGGATGTGAAGCATACAACCTTGGAACTGGAAAAGGAACATCAGTGTTGGAGATTGTTCATGCCTTTGAGAAGGCTTCTGGAAAGGTATTGCCAGATTTGATCTATACTTATACCGGCGAAACAGTTTTTGCTGTTATAACTAGGTATTCCTACTAGCTACGTGTATTTTGTTTGAAGACACCATATTTCTGTATGGCATGGCCACACATATGAAAAGTACGTGACACACTAGATGTTCATAATTTACCATCACAATGTATTGACTTGTGGGAGTAACTAGTTCCTGATCCTAAGCTGTATTCCCTATGTTTGTCATTCAGGAACTAGCTTTTTTTATGAACAAAATGCTTCCTCCAACCTAGCCTACCTTGCCGTTTGAGCAAGCCTTGCATTTATTTGTTTCTTCTGTTACCCTTTATAGATACTTATTTTATTACTTTGCTAGAAAATTCCTCTGATCATTGGCCCAAGACGTCCTGGTGATGCAGAGATTTTGTTTTCATCAACTGCCAAAGCAGAGAGGGACCTAAATTGGAAGTAAGTCTTACAGCAATAGATAATTATGTCATGAGGTCACAATACCTATCTTGCTTTCTATATCATCCATGTTCTCTTCCTCCAGAGCGAAATATGGCATCGATGAGATGTGTAGGGACCAGTGGAACTGGGCTAACAAGAACCCTAACGGATACGGAACAGCTGACTCCATCAAGCAAAACGGACACCGCGGATATGGATCAGCTGATCCCTGCAAACAGAACGGCCAACACATATCCACAGAGTCCGCCAAACAAAATGGCAACGGACACCTCCACTGAACAGAGATTATCCACTGGGCTCCTTGTACATGCGATTTATCACAGAAGTTATCACCTGATAACAACGTAGATCAGTGGATTTGAAGGCCATACCGATGGACACGGTCCTTAGTTAATATTCTTCGTCCATAGTATATCACTACTGGCTGAAGAATTCCACTTGTGGGTAGATGTTTTATCCCTACTATGGCATCAGTGTTTTTTTCTTCCAAATCTGTTGTAGGAATGTGATCATAACCTTCCAGCTGTCTGTGTTCTTTCACTGCTAATTGAGCTGCATTCTGTTTTATGTATCGCAGAGTTTGATTAGTTGATTCTTTTATTAGGAGAAACGCTGCTGGGTTATTGATATATATTGTGCCTAACGGTAATGTCACACGTGAATGTGGTATAGAGATATTGTTGATGCAAGCTTTGTTCTCAATATGCTATCTCGAGTACACCCAGAGAATGCACCTATGCACTTGTTTGCTCCTTTCGCCACCACAGTATGCCGGCTTGTGCATACTGAAGAGACAATGTGGATTTTGGTGTTAATGACCATCTAATTAGAGAACTAATGTGTTTACAAGTGTTATACACAGGGATTAGTTCCGGTCGTGGGAAACACAAGGTGAATGGTTACCCCTACATAAAAAACATATCGAGGGGATACCGAGAAGACAAAGTCTTATTTTTTGACCGTTCATTTGTCGAGTCGTACTAAAGCCGTAGTATTAAGAGGGGAGCAAGCTTACAAAAGTTGGTAACATCCTTTCTAATCATCTCCCTACACTCTTCATACGAAAGATCCACCACAAAATACTTTTCCATTCCTCTTTGGTGAAGTTCTGAAACTCCAGATCTGGATGGTCTGACCCCTAGACGGTCCAAACCTGGGCTCCACCCTGGTCCGACCGGGGCAATTTCGCTTATTTTTTTGCACTGATAGGTGCCCGGACTAAACCCGGAGGGTCCGAAATTTCCGGACGGTCCAACCCTTTTCAGACCAAAACATATCTCAGTTTCGGTAACTCTTTTCCCCAACGGCCATAACCGAGAGAGCACATATAAATACCTTTCTTCTTTGTGGAGAGGGGTACCTTGACCATCCATTGCTCCCCATTGTCCAAAAGTTTCAAACTTCGATTCCTCCAAATCCCTCCCAATCTTGACCATCTTTGAGAGAAAAGAGAGAGGAACACAAGAAACCCTAGACGGTTGGAGTTGCCTTGTGAGATTCCAGTATGTGGAAACCATCACGGGAGTTTGTAAAGGTGCGAGGATCACCTCAATATCCCGCTTAGTGGAAGAGCTCTCACTTGGTGAAGAGAGCTCAGCGGAGAAGAAGGCTAGATCCGGGAAGGAATCGTGTGGGCTTGGTTTGCCACGGCCTTTCCAACGTAGATAAGAGTCTGATCCCCCCAAGGACTTGAACTTCGGGATACATCATCGTGTCTCCGTCTACTTTTGTTTGCGGTTATTTCGATCCTTACTTTACCTACTTGTATCGTGTATCACATCATATATGATTTTTTTATCTAATTGCATTTTAGGTACACCTTATTTATCCGTAGTTATCCCTAAGAGCATCTCCACCGGCACCACCTAAATATGGTCTGGCACCACCCAAAGCGGACACCCTTTGGGTGGTGTCAGACAGGTGTCCGACCATTCACTGGTCGCCTCCCCCACCGGCACCCCCCAAATTAAAATCGCCCGAAAATTTAAATTGACAAAATATAACAAAAGGGACAAATTTCATTCAAATTTGATCATATTTTACACAAATTCGAACAAAATTCGCTCAATACGCCGCCGCCCTAACCCTGGCCGGCCTCTAATCGTCATCAGAGAGGTAGATAACGTCGCCGTCTTCGGGTGGCGGCTACTGCTATGGCCCTGCCTCCACCTCCTCCTTCACGACGGTGGGCGGCCGTCGTGGCGCCGCGGGCTACTGTTCTAGCGACGCGCATCGCTAGGTAGTAGCCCAGACAGTCGTCGGGGTCGAGCGGGTGGCGCGGCGGCGGCACGGGGTCGCTGGCCGAGCAGAGCAGCGCCGCGGTGAACCCCGACGTGTCTCCATCGCGGGCGACGTCCCGGAGAGGGGACGAGACACGCTACCCTTGGGGGAGGTCTTCCTCGGGCTCGGGTTGGGGCTAGGGCTCCTCCTTCACGGCGGCGACGCTGCATCGCCCCTTCAAACCCGGCTCCTCCTGCACGGCGGCGAGCTTTCTCGGCTGCTTGACGCCGGGCTCCATCTTCACGCCACACTCCAGCTTGATGCCTGGCTCCTCCTTGACGTTGTGTGGCACAGCGCGCTGCAGTTTGGCGCAGCAGCTCTGGCGGCACGCTGGCGCGCCCAGGCGAGCACGCCTTCCAGCGTGTGGTCGCGCCACCATCCCTTGCGGTGCTCTGTCGCGTAGAGCTCCAGGTCGTCCGTGCGGTCGAGGGCGGTGTCCCTCTCCTGACGGAAGCGGTTGAAACATGAGGCATAATTGGTGGCGGCGTTGTCGGGTGGCATCGTTGCTCCGCCGTCATCCTGTCCTGCCGCTCGAGGATGCAGACGCTGAATTCCCGGCCGCTGGGCACAGGACGACACGGCCAGCGGGGCTCAACCGCCATTTCTCGGGCAGACGGTAGTCCACCGGTACGTAGTGATCGTACCGCTCGAACAGCCACGCCTCATTCGTGACTAGACTGTTGCTAGACCTCGTCGGACCCCCCGGCCTCGTCCTTTTGCGCCATATGCAATGGAGGGTGAGGGAGAGGTGGCCGGAGCAAGGGAGGGGGATCTGATGGCGGCCGGAGCAAAAGCAGAGCGTTATGAAAAGGGGGGCAGTGGGTAGGCGAAGCGACCGAGTCACCGTCGACATCAATGTCGGTGACGCGTTGACACGCCACACGGCGGCGCGTGGCAAAGCTGCGACCGTTTTGGAAACCGGTGACGTCATTATTCTCCTTGACCGTCCGCTCTGCCTCCCGCGTGTCACTGGCAGGTGGGCTCCGCCTGTCGGAGCGCCTGTCCGGCACCCCGAGAGGGCCTCCAAAGTTGGGGGACTGGTCGGGGGTGCCGGACACATTTTGTGTTGAGCCGGACCGTTGGTGGGGCGAAATTTCGTGTCCAGCACCCAATGGGCCTTTGGGTGGTTTCGGGGCGACGATGGAGATGCTCTAAAATCAACGAATTGGAATAAAATTTGTAGTCGGCTATTCACGATCTTTGATCCTTCACAAACTCGTTGGACGTATCTGCTCCAAAAAGATAAAATCGTTCTGCTACTTTGAGTTCAGAATATTCTCTTTGGTTGACCCGTCCCTGAAGCCTGAAGGGAACGGAATTCGTAGGTCTGGAGTAGCATCTGACATCAAAGGAGACCATGCTTTTACGGAGTCATAGCCATGTAAAAGAAGTGATGTTTTCTGCGAGTTTTCCTTATGCTATTCTTTGACATCCTCCAATCCAAATAAAGAAGGGGGATAACAGGACTGGCAATGCTCACAATTTCTGTTCTCATTTGGCCACGAGAAGATCCCTAAACAGGCAACTACCTTCTTGAATTCAATCTTGTTTGGTTGAGTTCTTTCACCAAGATGTTGTGTACTTTCAGGCTACGGAGCCTTCTCTTCCTCTGGCGATCTCTGATGCGAGCATTAGTCTCGTTCATCTCCCATTTCCTCTGGTGATTGATCCATTCAACCAAATAACTGGCAATCACCATCCGATACCTCTGTTGGTGTTCTGTTCACATCGATCCGTGCCCCACGTATCGTACGCACGCAGAATTATCTCCTCAATCGGGGATTAATTCTTGTTGTCATGCATCTTCATCATTGTCCACGACGATGGGATCACGGGACTACTACGAGATCCTGAATGTCGACCGGAGCGCGTCCGACGATGACCTCCGTAGGGCCTACCGGCGGCTGGCCATGCGGTGGCACCCCGACAAGAACCCCACCGGAAAGAATGACGCCGAGGCCAAGTTCAAGGACATCACCGAAGCCTACAACGTACGTCCATTGCTTTCCTATCCATCCATTCTCAAACAATCCATGAGATTCCTCAGAATCCGCGTGCAATGTTTGATCTGTGGATCCGATCGTCTGCATTGCTTGGTCAGGTTCTCAGCGACGCCACCAAGAGGGCGGTGTACGACCAGTACGGGGAGGAGGGGCTCAAGGGCCCGCCGCCGCAGCAGGGCGGTAGCGCCGACGACATCTTCGCTGAGTTCTTTGGAAGCACGCCGTTCACATACTGCAACAACACGCGCTCCAAGCAGCAGCAGACGGCGTGGGACGGCGCCGGTTTCGGCCGGCCTTACGGCGCCGGCGACCAGGGCGTCGGCGCGGGTGGGGCGACCATGGCGCCGCCGCCACCGCCGGTCGAGAGCAAGCTGGCGTGCACCCTGGAGGAGCTCTACACGGGCGTCACCAAGAAGATGAAAATCTCCAGGAATGTCGTCGACATGAGCGGGTAATAATTACTCCACAACACATGTTCTGTCTAATTACTCCAGTTCGATCGATGCTGAATTTTGGGTACGTGCGTAGGAGGATGAAGACGGAGTCTGAGATTCTGTCGATCGAGGTGAAGCCAGGGTGGAAGAAAGGCACGAAGATCACGTTCCCGGGCAAGGGCAACCAGCAGTGGAACCAACTCCCGGCCGACCTGGTGTTCGTCGTTGACGAGAGGCCGCACGACGTGTACCGCCGCGACGGGAACGACCTGGTGGCGGAGGCCCGAATTACGCTCGCGGAGGCGCTGGGCGGCACGGTGGTTGTGCTCGCCGCCCTGGACGGCCGCGACCTGGCGGTGGACGTGGGCGGCGGCGAGGAGGACGCCCCGTGGTGTGCCCAGGGTACGAGCTCGTGGTGCCCATGGAGGGCATGCCCATCGCCCGTGAGCCCGGACAACAAGGAAGCCTCAGGATCAGGTTCGACGTCGCGTTCCCGGAACGGCTCACGCGCGCCGCGCGAGCGCAGATCAAATGCATCTTGGAACTGGAAGACGCCGCCGGCTAAAGATGGGCCGCGACGATCGACATGGGTGTGCGTGTTTCGCCGTTCACCGGAAAACTATAGGTGCCCGCGCGTGTACATTATGCGTACATGTGCATGGCTGTATGAGCTCGGCGGCATACCGATCGGTGTAATTGTTCAACAACAACAATAACAACAAAGCTTTTTTTCCCAAACAAGTTGGGTAGGCTAGAGTTGAAACCCATAAGATCTCGAAACCAGGTCATGGTTCTGACACATGGATAGCTAAATTCCACGCAGCCCTATCCATGACTAGTTCTTTGGTGATATTCCAATCCTTCAGATCTCTCTTAACAGACTCCTCCCATCTCAAGTTTGGCCTACCACGACCCCTCTTAACATTCTCGTCCCGTTTTATCCGTCCGGTATGCAATGGCGCTTCCGGAGGCCTACGTTCTATATGACCAAACCATCTTAACGGTGTTGGACAACCTTTTCTTCAATTGGTGCTACCCCAACTCTCTCACATATATCATCATTCCTAACCCGGTCCTTTCTTGTGTGGCCACATATCTATCTCAACATGCGCATCTCCGCTACACCTAACTGTTGGATATGTCGTCTCTTGGTCGGCCAACATTCTGCGCCATACAAAAGATCCGTGTAATTCTTAGATGGTGTAATTGTTCATGCAAAAAAAAAGATCCGTGTAATTTACCTTATTTTCGCATGCACATAAGCTACAGTTTTATATGGAATGATCCACATATTTTAGATATCGATCCACCGTTCTCTCCGCATTTGTCCAATTTTCCGGCCACACATCCCCTCGTTGCCCGCCTCGGTCCTTAGAGCATCTCCAGTCGTCTCCGAGGAGCCCTTAAGACCTCTTTTTTTCGTCGGTAAGAAGAAAATCTCCCAGTTGGTCCAGTAGATACTCGTTTTATTGGCCGAAACTTTATCCGGCAAACCCAAATCGAACCCAATGCGTTGGAGGGCGCTTGGAGGCGGCGGCGAAAGCGAAAAAGTGCGTGGGCCAGCTCTGTCGGCGAGACAAGGTGATTTTCCCTCTTTTTTCGTTTTCCCTTCTTTTTCTTCCCACATACCCTCCGCCCGCAGCTCCCGCGATTTTCCTCATCACTCGGCCACCCCAGATCTGGCCGCCATGCCACCGAATAAATTCACATGCCCCTGAACCACCACCGTCCCGACGTAGCCAAAGCAGACGAAGCCGAGGGCGTCGAAACAGAGGCCGCCCGGCGTGTCCAACGCCGACTAGGCGGAGGACGTGAAGCGTAGGGTGACGCTCTGAACTGACCGCCGGAAGAGGGAAGTGAAGCTCAAGGCCAGGCGTGAGGCGACGGAGGAGGCAGAGGAGGCGGAGGCGGCGAAGACGACGCGAATCATGGAGCATAACGCGGCTGCAGCGAAGATGGCCATCGTGCGGCCTGGGTTTCCGCCACACCCTGGCCAATACTTGTACCTGTTGGCCGGCGTGTGGGGCAGCCAAGCAACCGTCGCCTCCCCGGCGAACTTCACACCGTCCCCATTGCCGCGTGGAAGTACTCGCCGTCATCTGAGTACACCAACGGTGACCCACGTGGCGACTTTAAACCCATCATCGCCTTCTGCACTGCCCACCACCGTGTGGCCCTTCTGCATTCAACACCGACATCAACATGGCGTATGCAGGCTCGCCGAGCTACTCAAGCTCACCGGCGCTGTGCCGCGGTCCACTCCCCTTCGTCCCAAGCCACAACGCCGACGCCCGCAACGTGCTCGGAGGAATGACATGAGATGCCTTCATGGACGAGCTCATCATAACCGGTTCCATGGCCTCTGCGTCCTGCCCTGGGTTCTTCACACAAGAGGAAACCGGCGGCATGGACTCGCAGGAGACCGGGGACGACTAGGAGGAAGCCGAGCCCGAAGCTGACGCAGAGGAAGGCGATGCCGAAGAGGAAGAACCGGCGGCCAACGGGAAGAAGAGAAAGAGGAAGGCGGGTACCAAGCCGACCGAGCCTCATATCAAGTGGAGCTCCAAAGAAGACGAGTGCCTCGCCGAAGCCTGGAAGACCGTGAGCATGGACACGATCACCGGCGTGAATCAAAATTCTGATAACTATTGGAAGAGGGTGAAGATAGCTTTCGACAAGCGCAAGCTCGTTGATCCCAACTTCAACTTGATCCACATGGAGCGCTGAAAAAAGGCCATGACCAACCATTGGGCAATCATCCAACAAGCTTGTAACAAGTGGCACGGGATTCAAGAGGAGGTCCAAGCTTGCCCAGAGAGCGACGCCAAACTCGAGCCACAGGTAAGCTCCTTTTTGCCTCGGTTCGCCCTATTTATCCCGTTGTCTTTGTTTGCCGACTGCTCATTTGGCTTGGCAGATGGTCCGGATGTTCGACGCGTACCGCCAAGGCAACAATGACGTTGAATTCAAGTTCCTGCACGTCTTCACAAGAATCAAAACCTGCGAGAAGTGGAGGGATGTCTGCCTGACGCTCGCCAAAGGCAAAGACGGTGTCTACCACCCAGACGCGCCGGCCCCGGCAGCGGCGGAAGGGTGTCTTGATGGCCACAAGAAAGCTAAGTCAGCGAGGGATACGGCGCCCACCGCCGAAAGGCTACAGTCGTCGATCGAGCAAAGCATCGCCGACGCCAAGAGCCACGCCGTCATGAGGGTGGAGAAGTCGGACGCAAGGTGGATGGTGATGCTGCAGAAACAGAACGTCAAGATCGACCTTTTCAAGACCAACGTCGTGACCAAGAAGAGGAACACAGATCTGGCATTTCTGCTGGGAGGCGACACAGCGATGATGGACGACATCGTGAATACGTGGTACATGGCGGAGCGTAGGCTCATCTTGAACCAGATGCGAGCAACGGCGGCAAACCCAACACCAATGCCGAGTTCTACCCCTACGTCCACTCCTAGAGCGGCTTTGTCCACCCGTCGAGTTCTGCACCTACGGCCACACCGAGCTCTGCCCCAACTACATCGCCCACACCATCGCCGAGTTCTGTGGAGGAGTCTACAGAGGAGGCGCCTTCTACCATTTTATTTTTGCGTCTATGCCTCGCCGAATGTGGCTATTTTGATTCGATCGCCGAACTGTGCCTATGTTGATTCGATCGCCGAACTGTGGCTGTTTTGATCGCTGATATTGTCAAATTCTTGCCGTTTTTGGTAGCGGGAAAAGGAACTTTCAAATTTACTCAATTTCTGGTGCACTGGGGGCCGAAAACTGGGGGGTGCGACTAGAAACATGCGCCCCCAGGCCACAGAAAACGCCGGTGGAAGCGCCGAAAGGCCAACGCCAATACGCTGGGGACCAAACGACCGGAAAATGCCCTAATCCACGGACGCCCGCTCAGTCGTCCGTCCAAGACATGAAGAAACAAATTGTGAACCTGGTGGAGAAGGAGGACAACTCGTTTGGTTTCGTGTAGACACATGTCTACGAGAAAGCGGAGAAGGAGGAGGCTGCGAGGATGAGGCAGCAAACAAGGGGGCTGCGGAGATGTTGATTTCTATCCACTCCGATGTCTGCGACCAAGCCGACACCAAGAAGGGCTATGTTCTCGACCACGGCCGCGTCCGACCTCGTGTCATCTTTGCAGTGGCACATCTCAGATGGCTTCACGCAGCAGGAGGTGGTGTCCCCGAACATGGTGCCTGACTTACCCAACCTCCCACGGTCATCGACATCATCAGACATATCCGATAACATATATGCCCACCAGTTGTTCGACATTAGTTCGAAAACAGCTAAGGTCCATCTCTAGATCTATATCCAAATCTAGATATGTTTTGTTTTTGCTTGTAGACTAAATCGGAATGGAGGGTTTTGACCCCGTATCTATAGTGTAGTTCTATACTAGTGTCCCAGTCTTGAATCATTAAGTCCAATACACATTTTCCGGTTTAACCAGAAGCTACTGTTATGATCACCCTTTTATGATGTGACATTAGACAGAATAAAAACATCCTTTCCAACATGAATGAACCTAATACCCTCATGGTCCCTTCAGAACACCTCGTCGATCCCCATTTTCAGACTCTCTCCTTGCCGGAATCTTGCCGGGAGCTCTGTTCGCCCCCACCAGCCATCTTCACCTCCGACCACCTTGGTCCACGCCGGACCTTGCAAGACCCTCGCCGGAACTGGGTGCACCTCGCTGGAGTTCACCGGAATCTCACCGAATTTGGCCGAAACCTCGTCGTAGTTTGTCTGAACCACTCAAGATCTCTTCGGTACCTCATCGAAGCCATATTGAGCATCGCCAGACTCCTCAGGAACCCGTTAGGAACCCTTTACTTCATCCTACAATCGACTTCTTCCTTGACACTAGCCGCTAAGCGTCCCGACCACATCAAACCAACTACGACAAGCACCCTCGGACTAAGTCGTGCCCCTCGTTGCCCCTCGGAAGTGTGGCGCTAATTCAACAACCCTGCCTACCGAAAAGCTCTGCTTCCCTGCGCGAGTCCTGTTAATGATCGAGCCGAGAGCGAAGCTCGTGGAGGAGCATCCTGACCCCACATCAAAGGTGTCACCCGAAGGTCATCACGCCCAAATACATACACCCCGTGATTTAGTCCCCGACATTTAAAATTAAGCATATCAATTTATTGTTGTAATTCACGTAACACTGATGCATCAGCTCCGATGAGGATGGATACTTCCTTCTGTAAGAAATAAATTTAGCCAACTCGTTAGTTGAGGGTATTACTTAATTTCGAATCTAGTCACATTATGATATAATTGTGTAAACATGACATTTGTGTATCTGTTTTTTAATCCCCCTTATTCGTATATCTTGATCCATCACCAAGAGCGTCCCCAAATAATTGTTTTAAACGAAACACCTAAATTCAATTGAAGAACATATTACAACGGAAATTTAAACTAAAAACTAAATAATAATCCAGGTTGATGACAGGAGGGGGTTCAACCCCGCTGCCGCTAGCCTCGCTGTTGCGCGTCGATGGATCGCAAGGTGGTGTTTGCGCGCCATCCTTCTCGTTGTCGCTGCTTCGCACATCACCTGGTGGTGCGCCTCCTCCAGCGGTGTGCGCTGCCTCCCTCTAGTATTGCAGCCCCATGGCGGCTTGCCGCTCGTCGGCCACGAGCAGTGGCCTCCTCGTCGCAGTGTCAGCGGAGATCTCTAAAACACGCCTAGCGATGAGCGTGCTGGTCTCTTGCGGTGACTTCTCTAAGCCGCCGTTCCAGCATCTCCCGGTGCATGGTGTCGTAGGTGGCCTGACGGGCGGCATCTCCTCCCCTGTCCCCGTCTTCGTTTCCTCCGCCTCCATGCCATCGTCATTTGATGATAAAGGCGGAGGAGTTGGCAACGACGGCGTTGATCATTTTTTCGGGTTTTTTACAGCAAATGGGAGACAGAGGGAGACGGCGGCTTAGTGGGCCATTTACAAGGGGCTTGTTGCCGGGAAATGATGGCGAAGGCGCGGAAAGCGACATGTGGGGAAGCTGCACCGCCGCCACATAGAGAAGGTGTAGCGCCTACCTCGGAAATGGAAAAGGCGCCGTTAATCTAGGCTGATCGGTCTGTGTCAATGATATCTTGTATCCACCGATCCGAGGGACGTGTCCGACACCTTGAAACCAGACCCGAAATTTGGGAGTGAAAGGACATGGACGTGGGTGAGGCCAATTTTTTTGTATCGAGAAAATTCCATCTACAATCATTGAACTCGATGGGTGGTTTTTTATAAATTAGCCTAGTGAAGTTACTTTAACTGGCTCACTACGGTCAGTGGTACGTTTTGGTATACGTATTTTTTTTTACCTGGCATACCACGGACCGATTTAACCGTCACATGATACTAATTAATTAGCCTACGTGGCGAGTGTTTTAGAAAATTACACTAGTCCCACCTGTCAGCTGGAAGAATAAGTAAACATGATGTTAAAATTTTGCTGTAGGGGTATTTAACACCACGTTTATTTTCCTCCAGCTGACAGGTGAGACAAAACACTTGTCATACAGGCTAATTAATTAGTGCCATGTGATGATCAAATCGGTAAATGGTATGGCTACTAAGCAAAATATGGTCAATGGTACAGCAGTTCCCCCGACCCTATCCTTTCGCTCCCCACCTGCTACAGTGAGCGTAGGCGATTTTTGGGCGAAACCGTCGCAGACCAGTTCGCCGGCGGCGATCCGTTCGATCCCTCGCCTCCGCGGCCGCTCCGGCGGCGGGAGGTCGGGGAATCGACGGATCCCGCTGTGCTTATAAACTAGGTGTGCGTGGGTGGCCTGCCGGCGGCGTTGTGGCGAGGGCGACGCGGCGGGAGAGGCTTTTTGTGGCGGCAGATCCCTCCTCTGTTCCTGGTGCTCCGGCGGGGGCCCAGGGCAGTTCTGCCGTTCCGGGCGCGGCCGCTGCTCTTCGGAGTTGCGGCGTGCTCTTTCCCGAGCCGGCGGCCGTGGTGGCGGCGCTTGCTCGGCCTTTTGGGGTTCGGCAGTCTCCGCTCCGGCGGAGTTGGTGCTTCTGCTTAACCCATCCAGGAGTTTGCAGGCGGATCTTCTTCCTCGTCGTTGGTTGCAGAGGGTGCGGTGGAAGATGGGCGGAGCTGTCGTGGTCGTCTCCGGCGCGAGGCGGCGATGGCGGTGGAGGGTCAGCTCGAGGCCGATGTTCGTTCATCGTGCAGATGCTGATGCTTGCGTCAGCTGGCTCTTGCGGCTGCTCAACAAGGTTGCTCCAGCTGGCTTCTCCGGTGCGTGGTGAGGCTGCCTTTTTCGGCTCCGGCGGCTGCTGGCGGTTGAAGACGGTGAGCTGTTCGGCGGTTCTGCGATCGCTGCGTGTGAGTTCGATCTTGCCTCTGATCGTGTGTGTGTGTTCTTTCACTTGTTGATCTTGTACACGAGCTCCTTGTCAAAAAAAAAATAAAAAAAATATGGTCAATGGTATGCCTGCTAAGCAAAATATGTACTATGTCAAATCGTACCACTGACCATATTGAGCCAAATAAATAAATTCAGTGACCGTATTTCGTTTTTTTTTTTGAGATAGCCCCCTATCGTGGCGCCGTGGAGATATGCTCGAATGAAGTGCGGTGAATGGTTTCTCACCGCGTATGTGTAAAAATGGCGGCCAAACATATTGTGCGGGTGTTACGTAGAGGAGAAAAAATGCAGAGGAGAGGAAAAGGACAGAAGAACGGAGTGGATAACATGCAAAAACCCAAGCCTGCCAAGAACCTCTCCTTCTCCTTCCCATGGAGCTCGTCCTCCCTCCCTTCCCTTCCCTCCTTCTTACCAAGTCTCACCACCTGCCACCGCAGGTGCCCTCTCGGCCCCGCCATGGCTGCCACCAAGAACCCATCATGGCACTCGCGCAAGCTCCGCCCTTCACACTTTCGCTTCAAGAAACGAGAAGCGTCCATTTCCCCCACCGCGCCCGGCCCTTCGAAGAGCCAAGAACCCACCAATCCAGCTCTTCCGCTCGCAAGGAGCTACGGTTTGTCTCGGAGACCAAGCTCATTTCGTTTCATTCCTCCGCGGGGCGTCTGGGCGACGCTCGCAAGGTGTTCGACGAAATGAGCCATAGGGACCTGCTCGCCTGGTCGGCCATGATAGGTGCGTACGCCACCAGGGGCATGTTCGATGAGGTCCTTGAGCTTGCAGTGAGCATGGTCAGGGATGGGGTGCTCCCTGACAGGTTCTTGATCACTCGGATTTTGCAAGCGTGTGCGTACTCCGAGGACCTGGAGCTTGGGAGTGCACTGCATTCCATGGCTATCCGGAGAGGCTTTATGGGGAGAGTGAAGGATGTACCTGTCGGCAACTCGGTGCTGGTTATGTACGTCAAATGTGGAGAACTGGGACGTGCTCGTGGGGTGTTTGAGAAGATGAGGCGCCGGGACCTGGGCACATGGAACTCCATGATTTTTTCGGTGTTGCCGATCTTGTGAGTGGGAGGAAGCACGGAAGCTTCTCGATGATATGAGGCAGGAAGGGACAGAGCCGGGGGTTGTCACATGGAATACATTAATTTCGAGCTATGCTAGGTCTGGGGATCTTGATGTCGCCCTGGAACTGCTGGAACAGATGGAAGAGTCTGGAGTAGAACCAGACGTTGTCACGTGGACTAGCCTTGTGTCAGGTTTCGTTCATAGTGATAGAGGGGATGAGGCACTTCAGTGTTTTATCCGGATGCGTCTTGCTGGAGTTGAACCAAATGACATGACAATTGCGTGTGCTATCTCAGCTTGTGCAAGTTTGAAGCTACTAAGCCAGGGAAGTGAGCTCCATTGCCATGCCATTAAGGTTGGGAGTGTAAACAACGTGCTTTCTGGGAACTCTTTGGTTGACATGTATGCTAAATGTGGAGACATAGTAGCAGCATGTAGAATATTTAACGAGATACCAGAGAAGGATATCTTCTCCTGGAATTCAATGGTTGCAGGGTATGCACAAGCGGGATATTGTGGCAAAGCATATGAACTCTTCTGTAAGATGGAGAATTATGGTGTCCGCCGCAATGTGATAACCTGGAATACAATGATATCAGGATACATACGGAATGGGGACGACGAGAGAGCTTTTGAACTATTCCAGACCATGCAAGGTTATGGAATTAAAAGGGACACAGCTTCCTGGAACATACTCATTGCTGGTTCTGTGCATAATGGGTATTTTGATAGAGCCTTAAGAATATTTCGGCAGATGCAATCAGCTCGTATGAAGCCCGACTACATTACAGTCCTAAGTATCATCCCCGCATTCGCAAATCTGGTTGCAGCTTGGAAAGTAAGGGAGATCCATGCCTGCATTTTTCACCACAACTTAGAAATGGATGGAAAAATTTCAAACGCACTTATTAATGCCTATTCAAAATCTGGTGATCTTGCTGGTGCCTGTGCTGTTTTTGATAGGCATCCCTCAAGGAACATTATTACATGGAATTGTATCATTGTTGCACATTTACTGCATGGTTCTCCAGCTAAAGCATTGGATTGCTTCTCTAAAATGAAGCAACACAGTGTGTTACCAGACCATACAACTTTGACAGCTGTTATCAAAGCATACGGTATGGAGGGGATGGTATCTGAAGGGAGAGATATCTTTTTCAATATGGACAAAGTTTATAATGTAACTCCAGATTTAGATCATTACGCAGCAATGGTAGACCTTCTTGGACGGTCTGGGAGACTGCAAGAAGCATATGAAATTATTGACGGGATGCCACTCACACCCAATTTAACAGTGTGGGAGGCATTACTAACCTCAGCAATAATGCACGGAAATGTAAGGCTGGCACAACTGGCGGCCACAGAGATGTCAGTGATTGAACCCAATGATCCCAGAATCCAAATGGTGGTTTCTAATCTGCAGGATCTAGCTGGAAAATCTTTTGATGTGCCGAAGGTGATGGTACACAAAGGAAGGGTGTTGGATGGGATTGAGAGTTGTTCAACAGAAATCAGAAACATGGTCTATTTCTTCTCAACTGGTGATAGTGTTGCGTCAGAGCATATAGTAGCTGAATTAGAATTGATGATGATTCATATGCCTGACACTGGTAATGGAACTCTAGAAGTTGAAGAAGAAATGGAAGAAGTTGCAGGAATCCATTGCGAGAAACTAGCAATTGCTCTTGCGATTTCTGACTCCCCTCACTTCAGAAGCATACGGATAATCAAAACTGCAAGGATGTGTAACCATTGTCACAACTTTGCTAAGTTAGTTTCAGAGAAATATGGGCGTCAGATACTGATCAAGGATCCGAAGTGTTTGCACAAGTTTGAGAATGGAAATTGCTCATGTGAAGATTACTGGTGAATTGAATGGGTGTAAGTCAGCCGGGCCAATGAGGCTGCCAGGTGGCTAGACTGAAAGTTCCAGGTACATGAGTACAGCCAGCTAACTTCATGAACAGGTCACATCACGTTTTAGATTAGACACCCTAGCAGTTGCACTGTCTTCAAATTTAGTGGACACTAAATATCTCTTCAACCATTGTATAAAGGTAGGTGTTAGTTGCAACCTTGTTTTTCGCAAATCCTTCTGCATTTCTTCTGACACAGTTCCTGATTATTGTAGAGTTCAAACTTGGGGGTTAGCCTTACCAAGGAATTCTATCTTCTATTGTTGTGGTATCATAAAGCCAGAGCCATTTAAGATGATATACACTCCAGCATTGGTGAATTCATTGTGGACGAATTGATACAACAGATCACCACAAGGGGTTGCTCAAGACCATCATTTAAGGAAACATTTTAGCACAACATACAAATTTATGCTTATACTTTGATCGTTTACTGAATGGCTGCATGCCGCTGTGCGGATGATTAAAAGGGATTCATTGATAATCTCCATTAAGTTGAGTCTACCAAGCACTCTTTCGGTTCCAGTATATAGGACATAAGTTTTCTCGAGTCTCAGTTTAATATATAAGGTGTGCATCCAAGTTTAATAATCCTCACTCTCTTTTGCTCGCACTCATCTATTTTATTTTCTGCGTTTATAATAGAGGGATTTCCTTAATTCCCATGTACCTACTCAATATAGGCCTTACAGAAGAGAGGGAGTACACATCATATGCTATCATTATAATTAGGTCATGGAATTCATAAAGCTGAGTGGAATGGATAGAACCTAAATTTTACTCATATGAAATTGATATTGAAGCAGTGAACGGTATAAATGGTTTTTGGTTTCCATGTGGAAGTTGCAAGCAATTTAGAAGTCTCAGGAAACAGCTTGTAGTGTTAAAACTAAATATTTGCTATTTTGATTGCTAAAAATTTTCAATGCCAGATATGTTCCTATGTTCTTCCCCCTCTATGTGAAATAGTAATTTATATCTTTGTTTGCAGGCTCGGAAGCATTAATGGAGTACAGAAGATTCTTCTTGTAGTCTTCTCAAGGTAGTACCATACCATAAAGCCGTAGTGACACTGAATTAGTTAGGCTACAGGAACTATTGGCTACATTAGTTGATGCATTTAATACAGAATCAATGCTTGTATTGCACCTCATTTCTCCGTCCTTTGATGACACAGTTCAGGCCCGCTTGGATTGTCGGTCAATCTTACGGAGCCGTAATATTTCCAGGGCGCACGCTGGATTTTTTCACAGGACCGTCACTGGTTCGTAGATTTTACGGCGATATTCGGTTCAAAAACAGCGAACCAATTGGGGCCTCAGCAGAAATTATTTTCGGGTGTATTTCTCCAAACTGACATACTAGAGTCAAGCTAAAGAATGTGTACACATATGTAGCAATGTTTGTGAATCAAAAAAGGGAAGCAGAATGCACTTGGTCACACGAGAAGTAGAACTGAGAGTCCTGTATGAGACTTGCAGAAAATGTGTTCCATAGAATCATGTGGTGCTTGTTTATGTTGCTTTGAATTCGAGCTGTCGTGTTGTATGAATGATCAGATAAACTAACTTGGTCTCTAGCTCAGAACCATGTCCCTTTCTCAAACGAGAAATGGCCATGATTATCTCTTCCTGAATGATGTGAGTGCTACATGTGTTTTTTTTCGATTTTCGCTTTCTCAAATGTCAATTCAGGGGAAAAGGGAAGTCAGAAGAATTTTTCTGTTTTGACTTTGCATTTTGCCAAGATGCCCTTCATTTTTTGTGGGACATGAGCCATTATTCGTTTTTCCTGTTGGCTTGATCATGACAATGATTTCATTTTGTTTAGTTAGCATAAAATGAAATACAGTACTATGTTCAGGTAGAACCTATGTGTGCGCGCTTTTCCTGTCCCATGGCGCTCGCAAGGACAGCAGGCAGAAGCATCCCTGTCTGTAGTTGTTTTTATTAATCGGATATGATCCACACACGGATCGTACTATAGAACCAGCATACAGTCGCATACAGACAAACTAGATGACGTCAGTGCCATCCAAACTGTTTTCGAATTTTAAAAAAATGCATTACTGTCAAACTAAGCGTTCCACATGGACACATTTTGACACGTACTTTTTGTCACAAAAAATAAGATTGTTATATAAACATGTTTTTTCTTGTATGAAGTGGTACTAGCTAGGATTACTATTTCATCTGCAAGTTCCAACCTGATGGAAGAATCAGACTGACAAGCGTTCCCTTTCTATGTTAGCGACATCACGTACAAAACTGCAGTTCGAAAATTGCCATTCCAGTGGAGTGCATCAAACGTACACATTCCATTTCCAATGATATCTTTGCTCTGAACCTTGCAACTGAATTTCTTCTTGCAGTTTCCCTCGTGCTCGTCTCCAATCTGCACCATCGGTTGAACTAACAATGACATCTTTTAAGAATATACACAGAATCGCTGATGCCGTGATGGACTAACAACAAAAAACATACTGTACTTTACAACAATGTAATTGTGAGGCAAAAGAAAAGAAAAGAAAAGAAAAGAATGAGGCGCACGGACCGAGCCGATTCCACCCGTCGACGAACGGGTGCCGTTGCTGCTCGGCATGCCAGCAGCGCGTGACTCCCGCCGGCTCAGGAGTGCGTCCAGAGGCCTACCGAGTCTGGCGCGTTAGCACCGGCGAAGGGCGCCGCCCACTGCACATCTTGCACGCCATGGAACACGGCCCCTGCAATGCGCCGCAGGCCCGGTCGATCCCACCACCTTCATTCCCCCGCTAGGGTTACAAGCCAGCGCTACTTGGCTCGGCGATCAATCATGCGACGGACTGTGTATTTGAACTGGGAAATCGCAGAGTAAACAAGCTCAATGCCGCCGCGCGTGCCGGCGGCCATCGAATTCGAGGCAAGATCGAAGAGAGACCGGGAGAGCTCTTATGGGTTGTAATCATAAATGGGCTGGGTTCAGTTGGGCTTCATTCATTTATTGAAGGAAAAAGTATAGATTTCACCCTCAAATGTCATGATTTGGATAGTTTTCACCCTGAACTTTGAAACTGGATAATTTGAACCCTGAAATGTGACAAACCGGAGAAATCACACCCCGGAGTGGTTTGAGATGATTTGGGTGGTTTTTGTTGATGACGTGGCGCTGACGTGGCATCTAGCCGTTAGTGAAGGAATAACGGACGTTTTCTTACATAACGTGGGCCCACCTGTCAGTGACTGTTTCGCCGTTTTCTTACACATTTCCCCCTGGATTTAATGTGTCATAGCGTGGGCCCCACTTTTCAGTGACTCTGAGGCCGATTTCTTGCACATTTCCCCCTGGATTAATTGCTCTGGATGGATCGGTACCTCAGCCGACACATTAAATCACTGTTCGTCGCCGTTTCTGGATCATTCTCTCTCTCGCTCGTCGCCGCTCTCTCGCCCGCGACGAACCCTAGGAGAAATCCCCATCCTCTCTCGTCGATCTCTCTCGCCTGCTCCCGCGACTAACCCTAGCTTGCGTCGAGCTTGCGTCGGTGATCGCCATGGCCGCGTCGAGCTCGATCCAGTCCTCCGACCGCCGCCCGGCCCCGTTCGTCCCTCTGGTCTCCTGCCCCGACTGCGGCCGCGAGGTGCAACGGCGCCGCTCCGGCACTAGCGAGCACGATGGCTGGATCTACTACCAATGCAGGACGCATAGGGTATTTTCTCAATCGATTGCTGTTCTTTCTTAGTTGGGGCGGGTAATTTCTGTGCGAAAGGGGGGAATTTTCTAGTCTTTGAAGCTATGTTCTTTCTTGATTAACAGAGGGGGTGCGATTTCTGGCATTGGGAGCTGCAATACGTGATGTATTTGATGGAGAAGGGGTACCTCACAGGTAACAGTGCTGCGGAAACATTTGGATGGGCAGAGGAAAGGAGGGAACACCTTGAGCTGAAGAAGAAGCAAGCTGAAGAGAGGGGCCAAGGGCATGAGGAGAGGATGATGAAGAGCATTGGGTCCGTGGGCGAGCAACTGACAGAAGCAGTACTTCTTCTGAAGCTTGTTGTTGCTCTTATGGTTGTAGGTTGTCTGCTGCTTGTCCAGAACAAATGAAGTGTGTGGTATGTTTGGAAGATGTAGTAGTTGTAAGATGTAGAATGTAGTAGCTTGAAGAAATAATGCAGTAGCATGAAACAACTTAGTGTATGTTGGAAGTTGTAGTTTGTCTGAACCTGGAAGTAATGAAGAATGTACCTGATGCTTCTGTTTGTGTAATGAACCTGTCAGTTAAATGTGCTTATGTTTGTGTTTGTGTTTCAGTGCAAAACTATTCAGCATACATTGTTCATTTATTTGATGCTTCACATTGTAGAATCAAACATTGCATATCCTGAACATTGCATATTCTGAACAATGGAGAATCAAACATTGCATATTCTGAACAATGTTAAAGCACAATGTTGAAGGTGTCATTGTACATGGATAGAACTGGCACTTATACTTGTGCTTCTCACATTACATAATGGAGACTGAACAAAAAACAACCTCAATACACAAATGGCTACTTCCTTTGCACATCTTTAGCAGCTCTGTATGCAGCAAGACTGAAACTGGTATGCTTAGGAGGAACAAATGCATTACCAGCAGCTTCAGACTTGTATTTCGTGAAGCTCTTCTGATGGGAAGTATCAGTTGGTCTCGGTGTCACAAATGGCTGACAGAGGTTCACAATTTTTCTGTTCTCCAGCTGGCTGGGCTGGGAGCTTGGTTGGGAGCTTGGTTGAGAGCTAGGCTGTGAGCTTGGCTGGGAACTGGTCTTCCTTCTTGGCTGGGACCTTTGCTTGTTTGTTGGCTGGGAACTAGGCTTGCTGGTTGTATTGGTGCTTGGCTGTGTGCTTGCCTTTGTGCTTGGTTGGATAGTTGGTTCGGAGTCTCTCCCAGGTATCTTCAGTCCTGTAGGCCTGGTTCTTAATGCCTTTGCTACTGCCTCTTCATGCACCAGAACTTGCTTTCCTTTCCTATCTCTTGCAGCATCATCATTTTCCTGTGACAAGTACAAGTGTATAAGATGAGTGCACAATTAGTAAGTAGCTAAAAGAGTCCAAAATGCAGTGCAGTTGTACAGATATCAGTACCTTAGCTCTCTTGCTAGTATCTACCTCAAATTGCTGCTGCTGTATCTTTCTTTTCTTGTTTCTATCTCTGACTATGTGTGCATTGCCATGGTGCTTGGCAACAGGATTGTTGGTGCAGCTGGACGTATTGTGTCCTTTTCTCTTGCAGTTACCGCAAGTTATTTTTTGGCCAACCCTGCTCAACTTTGAGCCCTTGGGTCCTTCATCTGGTGCCCTTCTCCTTTCAGTTTTGGGCCTTCCAGGCAGTTTAATAAAACCAGGGGGTTTGGTCTTGGTTGATCAGCTGTTGGCCAGCTCTCTTCACCTTCCATTGGCTCCAAGCAGTGGTCATATATCTTATTGTAAACACTAATGGAATAGCAGTCAGCAATGTAGTCATCTATCTCTCTCCCAGAAGCATAAATTGCACTGACTGCATGACAGCAAGGGAGGCCAGACAGTTGGAAATATCTGCAAGTGCATGTTCTTTTCTCCAAATTGACAGTGAACCTATACTTCTGATGTTCTTGCACCTCAAACCCTTCTTTTCCATTCCAGAGGACCTCAACATTTGTAGACCTTGTGATGTTCATCTTTAGTTTTTTGAATATGTTTGGACAGATAGTCCCTTTCCATTTTGCTGACTTTGCTCTGTTTTGTTGAACCCTGACTGTCATCTTGCGTCTTATCCATTCTAGCATGGACACAACAGGCAAGTACCTTGACTCTATTATGTAGTTATTAAAGCATTCACACATGTTATTGTCTACAGAGTCACAGTTGGATCCAATTTCCATGAATGCCCTGCTCCAGTGGTGTGGATCAGTGTTCATCATGTCTTTAGCTCCATCCACAGTGAACTGAGCAAGCTTTGCTCTGTTATAGTTGAAAAGCACCCTGTTTGGCGACTTGGCACATCTCCAGAATAATTTTTGCAGGTCATGATTTGGATGCTTCTTCTTCCAATTTGAGTATATGTGTCTAGCACACATTCTATGCTCAGCCTTGGGCATTATGTCCTCAATTGCAG
This sequence comes from Poa pratensis, assembly GCA_947311845.1. Taxonomy (NCBI): domain Eukaryota; kingdom Viridiplantae; phylum Streptophyta; class Magnoliopsida; order Poales; family Poaceae; genus Poa; species Poa pratensis. The sequence goes on along the minus strand of CAMZMU010000040.1, from coordinate 82,514,627 downwards.
ATAGCAAACCTTTCTGTTGGTCAGAGATGAACACCCAACCTGCTGCTTGATCAGTAATTTTGAGGTCTTTGTTGAGCAAAGCTAGAAACCAGAACCATGAATCATAATTCTCTTTTTCCACTACTGCCCATGCAACAGGGTACATCTGATTGTTTGCATCCCTTCCTAGGGCACATAGCATCTGTCCAAAGCAAGCTCCTTTGAAGAAGCAACCATCCAAACCAATTACTCTCCTACATCCTGCAAGAAATCCTTTCTTGAGAGCTGAAAAGCACATGTAGAACCTTTGGAATACATGTGTATCATCTGGTTGATCAGGGTCCATTTTGACAGCAACAGTACTACCTGGGTTTGAATGCAGCAATGCCAGCTGGTAATCAACACTTTTGAGTACTCTCCTTTGGTTGAATCCATCAATTTCCTAAACACAAGCTGTTTAGCTCTTTTACACTGAGCTTCGGTAACATCTGCCCCCACTTCTTGCAGCACTGTCTGCTGAAAATGCTTGATCTTCCAGGTGGGGTTTGCTTTTATCAAGCTGCCAAACCTCTTAGCAAGATAAGTAGAATTGACTAACTTATTGTCTCTCCTTGGAACACAGTGGTGCTCATCAATAAGAGTACAAACTTGAAGCCACTTGTTTTTGCTAGTCCTTGATGCATATATAGTCCAAGGGCAAGTTTCCCAAGAACAATGTGCTCTGACTTTATCATGCTCATCCTTTGTGAAAGCCAAATGGTGCTTCTCCTTTATGCCATACTTGATCAGAGCCTTCTTCATTTGTACCTTGCTTCTGAAAACCATCCCTAGCTGAAATTTTTGTCCCTCTTCCTTGCTGTTGTATCTAGGCCAAATGCTCCTCTTCCTTACAGTTATCTTTCCCCCTTCTCCATCACTCTCTTCTGTATCTGAATACTGGTCATCACTGTCGAAATATTCAGTTTCAGTTTCAGAAAAATGGCCTTCATCTCCAGATCCATGTGGTACAACTGCATTGTCCTTGATGATATGGTTTGTACCTCTTCCAAGTTTTCTGTTCCTCTCATTTAATCTTATTTCTCTTGAAAGTTTTCTCATCTGCTCTGCCTCAGAATCCTCACCAGAACAACAACTATCTTCAGGAATTGGCTCATACTCAGTATCATCATCTGATTCTGGAACAGGTGGTGCATCTTCTTTCATACCTGCATCAACTACATGTTGCTGGACTGCTTCTGATTGCTTTGCTTCTGCTTGCTTTGCTTCTTCTTTGAACAGATTGTCTATTTCTTCAGTGCTTACAGGGTGCACTGGTATCGATGGAGACTTGCTCTTCCAAATGGGGGCTGAATAAGTTTCAGTCACAAGAATTTCAATGGGGACTTCCTCTTCCTCTGCCGCATCCTTTAGTACATCTGCTTCTATATGTACCTCTTCTGCTCCACCCCTTAGCACTTCTTCAATATATATTTCTGCCTTTTCCTCATAACCAATGCCTGTTCAATCCTCTTGATGGCATCATTGTCTCCCACAAACATTAGGCCATCACTTAGAGTTTTTCCTGGAACAAGCCAATACAGCTGCAGTGATATCCTAGCATTCATTCTACCCAGTTCAACATCGTAAACATCATGTGCATACAACATCAGTTCCGTGTAGCACAGATCATCCCTGTTGATTTCAACCTCATACACAACTTCCTCACCCACATAGTCAACACTGCAGCCATCTCTTCTAAAGTAACCCTGACTGTGGAATCTGACAGGTATCATATGATCAACATTAACATCATCTCTGATCCTCTTGATGAAATTCGTATGATCAACAATCAGGCAAAGTGTTTTGTGGCCTGCACTTACTGCTTTCAACATTTGAACTATGTCTGCATCTGACTGTATGCACAGCAACCCATCAACAACATCCTTCCCAGGCTTCTGCCAGTATACATACAGTTCCTCATCCCTCTTATACCCCAGCTGCTTCAACATTTCATCAATACATACAGTAGACCAAGTTTTGGGGTTGCAGTAGTCCACAAATGCAGTAGTTGCTTCGAAGTAATTCAGATCTGCACCCAAACCACAGAACCTCCCGTTGTGCTCAATTGCAACAGTAAACATGGATTCATCACCTGCAGTTACAGGAGCAATTGTGGATTAAAAAACGTGCAGATGCATTTCCAAGTTCACTCCTTTCTACTACTAGTCCACATGAGCACATACCGTACTCCGGCGGGTTCTCCTCCTCCCAAGAGCGAAGGTGAGGCTCAGGACGCAGAGAACTGTTATCTGACAGAGAACCTGCAATTCAAAGTAATTCATGGGTGTTATCCTAGTACATAAAAATCTGTTATTTATTCTCATTAGCATGCTTAGCAACACTACGATTCATCCCATCTAACACGAACATGCTAATTCATCTCAGATCTATGCCACAAAGCTGCGCAAATTGGAGCTAAAACCCTGCACTTTCAGGTTCAGAAACAGCGACCAAACTCGAGATACCACTCGGCACTCACCATGATTGTCCATGTCGATGAAGGAAACAAGGAGAACAGTCGGCGCAGACGTTGACGTCGAGATCGAGGTTGGGCGGCGGACGGAGCACTCGACGGCGAGGTCGAGGTAGAGGTCGCTGTTTCTGAACCTAGCCCTGTCCAACAGTATGTCCAACGGCGAGGTTGATCACGGCGACGGCGACGGGAGGACGAGTATGTCCAACGGAACGAGGTCGAGGACGACGGAGAGGTCGATGTAGAGGTGGACGGCGAGGTCGAGGTAGAAGACGACACCGGTGGACGCAGAGCTCGCAAGTGACGGAGAAGGCAGCGAGAAGCGGTGATGTCACGGCCACGGAGCGAATGAACTTCCAGCGGCATCGTCCACTTCCAACGTGTGGACGGCGGCGGCGACGTCCATGGAGTCCAAGAAAGTGCAGAATGGAGGGCAGGCGTCCATGAACTTCCAGTCTCGTCGTTTTGTACGAAAAAGTGATAGCTTTCTCTGTGCTGCGGAAGGACCGAACTACAAGAAAGTAAGAAAAGCAAGGGTGTTCGTGTGAAAATTCTGTCCACACAGCCATCCTGGTCCGAAAGTTGGCGCCTTTATCTCCGAAGCTCGCCGCTCTGCTCCGTCCAGACAGCAGCTCCATCGCAGCCATGACTGAAAATTGGCGCCCACTGTCACCAGGCTCAAGCTCGTCCAACCTCTGCTCGACGCTCCCAGAGAGCCCAGCTGTGTCATACCTCCGCGACGTGAGTGTTCATTTCCAGCACCTAGGGTTAGGGTTCTTCTCTGATTTGGGGATTTAGCTTGTAACTGATCGATTTCGCTTCTATGCAGATCACCTACAGAGACTACGCTCCAGATTCGATCAGTGACCCAACAATCGGAGGCATTCATGCCGAGGCACCTGTCCTATGTCGTGTCCACAAGCTGAAGCCCGAGATGTTGGTTGCTTTTGAAGGAAACATGACAGGAAGGCGATTCTACCTCTGCCCAATCAAGAATGTGAGTGCCAATTATGAACTCTACACTTCTGAAATCTGCATTTCTAATTCTGAACATGCCTTTTCTGTCTACGTATGTCTGTTCTGCAGGAAGTGGATAACTGTGGATTTGTTGGCTGGATTGATCCAGAGTGGCAAGGTGGTTTGAAAACTTGCCTAGATAAGCTATGGGCTATGTTTGGTGACAGTGAGAAACGGCTGATCGACAGTAACCACCATAATGCAACTCTGCTGCACAATGTTTCTGAACAAAAGAAGAAGGTTGACAGGAAGTACTCCAAGTTGTTGGAAGATATGGAGAGGCTGAAAAATGAGATGATGGAAACTAGGGGTGTAAACGGATCGGATCGGATCGGATTTTGCCTCTACCATATCCATTACCATATTTTTTTTCTCGGATTCGGATCGGATCGGATAATGAACGGTTGCGGATTCGGGGGCGGATAGATATAATCACGGATTCGGAACGGAAACGGAGCGGATTCGGGGCGGAAAGAAAATTAGTCGGATCGGTATGCGCAATGTATATCATCAAGCCACATAACCAAAAATAATAGCTCAACAACATAATATCTAACAAAGTTATACTCCATAATATGTGGAATGACCATGCAAGGGAGTCGTTGTTCAACAAATGAGCCCCACAACTCACTAAATACAAATTGTGCTCTATTAGTTTAGACATTTCGGTAGAAAATCGGATTATTCGGATTATAACCATCGGATAATCCTAACTTATATTCGGATAATCCATATTCGGATGCTATTTTTCATACCATATCCTATACCGTATCCGGGTGTTCAGTTCGGAATCGGATATCCTTATCCGGCAAATTTTTCGGAACCGGATATGGATTCTTTAAAACGGATTCGGCGACGGATTCGGTACGGAAATTATCCTATCCGTTTACACCCCTAATGGAAACAGACAAGTCAGTCAAGTTGCAAGCACAAGCAGAATTGGAGGAAGTTAAGAAACAGAATGGTCAGTTGCTTGAGCAGTTACAAATTATTGAAACTGTTCAGCAAAATGAGCACAAGGAACTGGAGTATGTGAAGAAGCAAAAAACTCAGTTGCTTGAGCAAAATCAGTCCCTTACAGCAATGCAGAAGGATGACCAAAGGAAATTGGAGATAGAAGAGAAACAGACAGCTGAGTTGCTTGAGCAGATTCAGATGTTGAAAGCTGTACAACAGGGTGAGCAGAAGGAATTAAAGGAGCTGAAGCAACAAGTACTTGAGTTGAAGGAGGCTAAAAAAAAGTTAGAGTACTCACTCTATGACTTGTTCAACATCAAGGAAGCATTCAGAGAGAAACTGCAGAAAATCCAGCAAATTTGTGAAACCTGAATTTGATCAAGGAACTGAACCAGTTGAGATGATGTGACCATTTAGTTTCTGTTGAATCACTTTGTTAAATGTTGTTGTTGCCAATTAATTTTAAGTTGAACAATTTGACCTGATGTAATCTTATCATTTCTGTTTAATTTGTTATCAACCTCTGCATTTGTCAGTTCAAACATTTCACTGCTATCATAATTGACAAACTCTGAAGAATCATCTGGTTCATTTCACTGATAACATTTCACTGATATAACAGCAACACAAAAATACTTAATGGACATCATCTGGTTCATTACTTTAACAGAGCACCTGGCTCACATCCACAGCATCAACAACCATGGAAATGTCACAAAAGCAGCACCAACTTGTTCATTACAGGGAAAGCACATGGCTCATTGCATAACAAAAGCAGAGCACATGGCTCACAAGTCTGACAATAAACTACTACTTAGAAGGTTCATTACAGACCATTTACTACTACTTAGAAGGCTAGCAACCAGGTCACAACCGTCACTGTCCAAAAGAGCCTGGTTTGGCCTGTCCAAAGTCCTGCAGCTTCATCAGTCTTCAAAGAAACGCCAGTGCTCCTCTTCATCAAGACCAAATGCACCTGGCACTATCTTGTCAACATACAGATGCACTGCTTTCTTTGTGGCACTGCGAAACCTGAACATAACAACATGATTGGTAGCCTCCCACTTGGTAACATTCAGGACATCTGTCCACTTCTTTGTCATGATGGCAAGATTGTCGCCTTTTCCAATCTTCATCTTAACTGCAGTTCTTTCAGTGTTCTTCTCGTAGTGTACAATCACATCAGTACCAGCAGCTTTAATCTTTGGCCTAATATGGGACTTGGTGAACTCCTTGCTAAAGTACTGCAACACAGAGAGACCAACATTCAGATAGGGATGACAAACATTGTACTTGAAAAAAAAAACACTAGCAGCAACTCACAAGCTTACAAACACATTTGCACAGAAGTACTCACCATTTTTCCTCTGCCATCCCTGAGCACTTGTGCCTCCTTCATCAAACACACATAGATTGGTGTCTCTGGTGCTTGTTCAGCACAAATGTGCCTCAGAAGCTTAACTTCCCGAGGAAACAGTGCAACTCTAGTGGGGAACACACAATAAGGATCGAAGCTGTCTTTGCCTGGATGATTTGGACCTGCATTCAAGCAAAAAGACAGTTAGCAAACACAATGATACAAAAGGAGCAGCAGAAGAACAACACACAATAGAAAACCCACCTCGGATAACCATGTGGTTCTCACGTTCCCAGATGCATGTCTTGCAACACTCATCCTCATCTTCAGAGGATTCATCATCTTCAGAGGATTCACCATTTTCAGTCGAGGATGGATCCATCGACTCATCATCAGAGGATGAATCATTTTCAGTCGAGGATGAATCCCCCTCATCCCCCTCAAACCCTAGCATCGCATCAGTGGATGAATCCTTTTCAGTCGAGGATGAATCCCCCTCATCCCCCTCAACCTCTGGCATCGCATCATTCTCAGAATCGGTACCATCGAGAATGATGTACTCACCCTTTGGCGCCATGGCGGACTTGCAAAATAAAAACCACAAATCGATGGAATAAGATGGCCTGCGGATCGGTATAAGCATCAAAAACTGCTACAACAGCGACGAATCTACTAGACAGCCAATATCCTAAACCTAATCGACGGCCGCCGTACCCGCGCGTCAGAAACCTTATCTAAACCGCCGGAGAGATGGATAGGAGAGCTACAGGTACTGAGCCAGCAGCGGAACAGTACCTTTCAAGGACGGCGGCGGCGGGCCGTGATGGATGCGACCTGCAGCGGAGGCGACGGCCGGCGAACTCGACGGTCTTCTCCGCCGGCGAGCGAGAAGACGAGCAGTTCGAGGAGAGGGGACGAGCAGTCAAGTGATTGGACAGCGGGGCGGTGAGTGAGTGGTAATTTTTCAGACAGAGGAGTAATAAAAGAGGCGAGCACACACTGACAGGTGGGGCCGGACAGAGAGGTGGGTAAGTTATTATTTTCCATATGGAGGAGTAGATGCAAGCACAGAATGATAGGTGGGCCCCACCAGATAGCTAACGGCCACACAATGACAGGTGGGCCCCATCAGCGCCACGTCAGCTAACGCCGTTAAACGACTTGCCACATCAGCGCCACGTCAACAGAACCATCCTCGTCCAAAACCGCCGAAAATTTCCTCAAAACCGCCCCAAATCGGTGCAAAACCACTCCAGGGTGTGATTTCTCGGGTTTGTACTTTTTCAGGGTTAAAATTACCCGGTTTTAGAGTTCAGGGTGAAATGTATCCGATGTGTGACATTTCGGGGTGAAATCTATACTTTTTCCTTTATTGAAACTAGCTGGAAGGCCCGCGCAACTGCGCGGCTAGATTTAAAATTGGTAAGTCGGTACGTACTTAAGTAATAAACAAAAAACAATAATGGTAAAAGGTAAACAGAAAAAATTTAGCTAGTGTTTCTCGGCAATAATTTGCCCTCACAGAAAAATTTGATTTAATTCATCATATAGAAATGATTTAGTCAAGTATGTTATGAGTTTACTAAACTTGGCGGAAAATCTTTTGGTCATGTCATTTCTGATGTGCCGAGGGATTTGCTCTTTCTGGGGCAACCTGACATGGCAAGGAAAATACATGATTCTAGTGACATGCTATGTTTCTGGATGCCTTGTTAGCTACTCGAGGCAATGTTGCTAAAATTCCTAGATCAATATTGTTTCTCAGGTGCGATCAGCCGGAAAGTGAAGAATAGGGCTGGAACCGGCCAGGGACTAAAATTCAATTGGATCATATAATGTGGCTTTTTGTCCCTCTGCAACTTTCTGTGCCTCTGCTTACTTCCCGCAGCCAGCGCTATGAGTGTCTTGCTGTCATACCTTCCTATGTCCAAGGACAGTCAGAGCCCAAATATTTCTTGGCGCCACGCGCTGAGCCGACATATTGCTCTGTTAGAGTGTAGTATATAAAGTGAGAGATGAGAGGAACCTGCTAAAAATATAAATTTTCTAGCTCTGTTAGACTGTAGTATATAAAGTGAATCATGTCAAAGAAGTACACGTGAAAGCATGGTAAGCAAGCAGTAACATGCTACGATGAACTAATATTTTCTAGCTCTAGCTTATAGTTTAATTTGTTTCCCATATTATGGCATGTTTACTCTGTGTTTTTTTTTATTATGAATCCACTTCATCAGTCAACGCTGTAAACTTCTCGTACTGCACTATAAATTAGAATATGTCCTTGTAAGTAATATTCTTTGCTCTATGTTCACCTGGACACTCATTTGCCTTCTGGGTAAATTTTAAGAGATCGTATTCAGATTATCACTTATTTTTGCACTCACATATTCTTTCTTGGTCATAGCATGCACACGTTTTGTCCTTCTCTTATCCTCATAGAATGAAGTTCTATCATAATAAACCGACTTTGAATCTTAGCCTATCTGTTCTACTATAAAAGTGGGCACACTTTACACAGGCATCATAACATTGTAGGTGTTTTCCAAACTGTATGTCTCTTCTGACAGTAATTTATGACAGTGTCGGAGCCACGGCTTTTCTATGTAGTCAGCCGACTACACCGGATTTGGGAAAACGTCATGTATAGTGTCATCGTATTAAAATATGCAAAAAATCGTACAAATGCATGTATTTGACAACACAATTTTAAATTGACATGACAACTTTGTAATTCTGGCTCCGCCACTGATTTATGAATAGCTTTAGCGCCCTATTTAAATTAATTCAGTGTAAAATTTGCGCACCCCTAATGGTCAAAATAGAAGACTTCAAAAATATTTGAAATGACTATGTGTACGGTTTATGAAATATTGTACCCATTCCATTAGACACTACAAATTTTATTAAGAAGTTTCTGTGAAATAATGAAGTTTTTTTTCTTGTTTTATTAAGAAAATTATCAACATTTCCCGGCTCTGATCCCTTCTTGTATTTACCTATGACATCGCTACCAATAAACACACATATTTACCTGTTCAACTGCAGATATACGAACACCTGAATTACTTCATAAGAAAACAGGAAAAAGGATGGAAGATGTAAATCTACCTGAAATTCGCCCAAGAGAATATACGGAAATCATATTGTTCCACCAACCATTATCCAAAGGGTATCCCATCTGCAAAAATATGCGATACCACCAAAGGACAGAATAATCACGCTGCAATTGATCCGTCCAATAAAAAGAAAATTAATAGCAACAGAAGTGGAGAATTAAGATATGATTCTAGATAAGAGAACAGAAACTGAGAACGGTGGAATAACCTAATCTCTTGCTAGCAAAGAAAACCACCACAAAAAATATGAGCAGCAGTTCACCTTGAATCCTGAAAGGAACTTCATTTACTTCCGCTCAGTCACCAACTAATCATCGACAATATAGAAACATAGGATTTTGAATCTGACGAATCACTTGCATGATGGTTAGGGTGCCAGTGCTAAGACTATGGAAAGTATTGGATGCCGACGCAGAAATCACAGCGTGGTGGCAAACGACTTCAGTAGCTGCTGCCGAATATTGCCGAGATAGTCTCCGTCTACTCATGTATAAAGATCGCACAAACTGCCCTGACTTGTCGTATACAGTCAGAGGACGATCTGCTACTCCTGAAAATTGCTGAGATTGCCTCCGTCGACTCATGTATAAAGATCACATATGCTGTCTTGACATGTCAAGTACAGCCCAAGGAAGATCCGTCGCTCCATTATTGACGGAAATCTCGATTTCGAGTTTGGGTAGCGAGGGAAGTCCGGCGAGGTCGTGAGATCGATTTGATGCCAACGAAGGTTGTAATATTTTACATGAACCAAGGCTGTAAGCTGTCATGTTCTTGTCTCACGGCAACGCATATCCTGATGGCCACCATGATCTAGGCTTAGCGTGATTGGCTGACCGGTTCTGATGTGGCCGAGCGATGAAACCGGCCGTCCGATCTTGCTTTTCTTGATTCTAGCAAGTTTGCCTGGAGAACAATCGTAGCACCTCTCCTCCTTGCATGCTACTACATGAGAAACAAAAGACGATTCCAGATTTGGCAGAGCGAGGCCGCCGGCCGCCCGGCCATGCCTTTCTGAAGCTAGCAAGAGTACTCCGATGCGTTCTTATGTTACAATTTTGGACAAAGAAGATGACGCCATGATGGGCCAATTGAAGCCACGACTGATGCCGATACAAAGAGGCTTCAAGGTAGATTGATATCGCCGATTTGCCACACGGACTCGTGGAAGAGATTGAGATAGCTTCAGGGTACCTTGTGTGTTCGTCAGCATAGTTGGTGCAAGATCGTCAGCAATCCTTCCCTAGAGCTAGCTTCATCAGACCGAAATCCAGGTTGTCGCTTCCAGCTCATCGATCGGAGGAACCCGGATTGACTTTGTTGCTTCGAGCTCATCGATCAAAGGCGAGAGAAATAGTCGTCGCCGCTTCTAGCGCATCGATCGGGTCGGCTTTATGCTGGGCCGGGATGCTACTACTTGTCCGTCACGACATATGGGCAGAGTTCTCTCGTATTTTTTGGTAGAGATAATAAATTGTAAAGAGTCCATGTCTCGTACTAATATGAATCGACCTACTATAGCTGCGTACGGGATAGTGATTTTTGTTCCGAAGATATACCCATGTTGTTTAATCTCGTCCTTTAATTTCCTCTAACATAAAACGGATGCATCCTGGCCGTAGATTGTCTTGTGTTTTAATTATATAATAGATGTTTGTATTCAAATGGGCTGAAAGCTGCTGGGCTGCTTTAAACCCCTGAACATTTTTTCCGATCCATGAAAATTTTCTTGTAATCATGAACATTTTTTTGTCTTGAACATGACAGACAGAAAGGAGAAGTATATAGTTGACTTGAATGCATAAACTAAGGGAATAAGGAATCTATGTACGTCTTTGACAACTTTAAGTACTCTAGTGTGTGATGAAAGGAATACTTACATTGATGCCGCATGCTCATTGGATGGGCAAGAAGTGATTCAAAATGAACGAAGAAGGTGTGTTGCTTGTGGTTTTTAAAAATAAAGAAAATATATTTTGAACGATATCAAATACGAAAAGATGGGAGGTGAACAGAAACTATAATTTGAACGATTTTAGACTTGGGATACTACAAGATTAACAAAACATGTTACATGAACATAAACTATATTTTGAACGATTTTAAACTTGGGATACCGATTTTTTTTATAAAAAATGGTAGGTGAACAGAAACTATATTTGAATAGAAAATATATTTGAATGATTTTGAATTGGGATACGAAAAAAGCTATGTGAACATAATATTTGAACGACTATAAGGTTCGGATACAAAAATATTGACAATATATTTGAATGATATTGTGAATACGAAAAAAGGTAGTGAACAAAAACTATATGAACAATTTTATACTTGGGATACCAAAATTAAGAAACATGGTAGGTGGACGAAACTATATTTGAATGATTTCAAATTGGGACAAAAAAGGCACGTGAACAAAAACTATATTTGAACGATTTTAGATATAGGGTAGCAAAAAATGACAAACAGAGAATATATTTGAACATAAAATATTTTTGAGCGATTTAAAATTGAGATACGAACAAATGGTAGGTGATTTTTTTTTATATTTGAACAATTTTCGACTTTGGATACCAAACAATTGACAAAAATTATATGTGAACTTTTTTGACAATTTATTTTATTTTCGTAAAAAGAAGCATATGTAAATAAACTAATAAAATAAGCATTTATATTATTTGAACAATTTTCAAATACGAACATTTATGTTTAATTGTATGATTTTTCAAATATGAACGTTTATGTTATTTAAACATTTCTTTTAAAAACCATACATTCAATTTGAACGAGTTTTCAATATGAACATTTATGTTATATGAACAATTTTCTAATAAGAACATTTATATTAGGTAAACAATTTTCAAAATATGAATACTATAATATTTGAACGATTTTTCAATATGAGCATCTATGTTATTTAAAACAAAAAATTCTAAAACAAAAACATTGGTTTTTAATATATAGAAAATATGAAAGAAAATGAAAACATAATATAAAAAGAAAAAGGAAAAGAAAACAGAGAAGAAGAAAGAAAAAAGAACTACAAAAATAAAATAAGGAAAAAATTAGATAAGAAACAAAAAATTTAACGAAAAAAGGTCAAAAAGGGCAAAAACACAAAAAAAAATCACGCAAAAGACCGGTAAAACATACTACATAGAATGGTACACTCGAAACCGAAATCGCTAAAAAACAAAGAACACGCCTTACGTCGAGCGACGATAAACCTGCAGCGTACGTTTTGGGACGGCCCAACTCCAGCGCCACGCGTGAGCGAGAGCTATTCGCTCCCGCGTTGTGCGGAGAATAGGATTGTTTGGGCTGGCCCAACTACAACGTTGATGAGGACATCCCTAGTCCTTTACCATTTTCTTCCATTGATGATGTTGCTGTTCAAGACAAGCCCAATGAAGTGAGAATTTGACCAATGACAAGAGCTCGTGCCAAGCTACTTGGACAACAGGTGAACTCACTCTTAGTTGAATTCGATGTTTGTGATAATGAGAACTTTATACTGCCTAAATCTATGCACTTGTGTATGATCAGGGTTATTGATAACACAAGCGTTGACGGAGGACTAGAGGAGCAGCAAGGAGTGGAGCACGACGTCCCCAATGGCGCGAGGGAGGAGCGGGAGGCATGCGCAAGAGGGGAAGACGGAGAAGAAACGTTCTGGAGTCAATCGGAATATCCGGTTAAGTAATGGAATACGCACGGAGGTACTGGAGTCAGTCGGAATATCCGATTCACCCGTGACTCGGAATATCCGGTTTAAGTCATGGATTACGCCCAGAGGTACTGTAGTCAATCGGAATATCCGATTCACTCGTGACTCGGATTATCCGATTTGAGTGAAAACGGGCCTGCGCGCCCAGTTCGAGGCCGAACCTGTTCAGGTCGGTTTGTATCCAGTTTAGGTCGAACCAAACCTTGTTTGAGTCGGTTTTTGAGCCCTAGTTCGGCTGGCCTCCATATAAGGCCAAGCCGGCGGCTAGATTAGGTTAGACCACGTTTTGATTAAACCCTAGATTGGATTGCTAAGCATTCATCTATCAGAATTCCCCTTTGTTTCGATCGGGATTTCACCCCTCCATTTTGTTGCGATCTGGAGGTTATTGTTAATGAAGTTTGAGTGTGATCTGTTGTTCCACTGGGAATTAGTAGATTGCAGAAACCGCTTCGTGGTCGGCGGCTACGTTGCACCGGTGTGAGGCGTCGCGAATATCCATTGGGTTGAAGAGCTGTTGCATTGGCAACAGGGGAGCAGCCGGAGAGTTCGTCGGATTCTCGCAAGTTATCTTCCACCATCATCCATCTACCCGCAGCTCACTGAGAAGATCGGGCCACCCCTTATCAAACGTCATGATGGCCAAAGGCGAGCTCAGTGGGGCAGATGGCGTGACTTTCTGATAGGGTATGGTAGCGGCCTAGCGGGGCTCAGTTACAGGAACACGAATGGGCCGTGGGCGACTAAGTGGCGCGGTTGGAACACAGATGGTAACAAGGTGAGGCGGCCAAAAAAGAAAGGGATTACAAGGAGAAATAAAAAGGAAGAAAAGATGACACATGACTCCAATTAAAATCGGGATATTCCATTGATTTTACTTTGACCCTTGGTTTTCATAATATTAACTCCGTTCATAAATATAAATATTTTGATAGGCCATAAAAAATGTTTTGCTAGGCCAATTTTTTATATTTTTTAACATAGGTAATAATATAATTGTATAGTAAGAAAAGCGTTTCACAAACCCTTGATTTGTTAATTTGTTTCACAAAAGCCCTCGATTTTTACAATTCGCAAGCGGCAAGTCTTTGGGCTACAAACAGAACTCTCTTTTCCCCTATATATATTTTCGTCCTGGCAAACCCCGAAGGAAAAAGCACCCCCTGTGCGCGTGCTTCCGACGCCAACACTCGGCGACGGCGATCGCCACTACGCAACTCGCCGCCGCCGTCCCCTCCTCTCACACATCGGCGACCTGATTCTCCGTTCGCAGTTCTAGGTCCGTACCTAGAAACCCTACTCCTCCCCTCTGTTTCGTCTTGTAGCCGATTTGAGGGTTTTTTGCGGGTAAGGTGATTTAAGGGCTACTGTGATACTCAATTTATTCTTCTTTCCGAGCTCGGATATCCCATCCTTGGGACAAGTTGTATGGGGGTAAGAGCAATATTTCGGGGTTCGGGAATAATCTGTGATGGGGATTTTTTTACCCATGAAGAAAAAAGCGGAATCTGTTCTTGATGTGGTTGCTAGATTAGTCTCCAGGTTAGTGGCAAAGTCCCTGGTGAATCGTGATGAAACATGTTTGGGAAGCAATTTTGCGGGTTACCCAGCAGCCTAAACGTTTGTTATACTGTTTAGATTAGATGAATATATTAATCGGAGAGGTAGATGGACTCGTAAACATTGACCGACCATGTGGTGGCGGTGACTCCGTTGCTAAAGTTTTGAGTTCTCACTTGATTTGCAATCCAGGATCAGGAGGACTATATCTACATTTCTTGAAGTTGGAACGTAGTACAGATATATCCTGGAAAGAAAACGTAGTACATATAACACATTATGTTTGAGTGACCTTTTTTTTTGCGAGAATGTTTGAGTGACCTTATTTCTTGCTTTATTGTGTTTACTGGATTTTTGTCGGAAAAAAGCGTTTAGATCGGTTCAACTTGCTGCTTTTGATAAACGTCCTTACAAGTCATAAGAACTGCTCCATGGTGCTGACTGATGAACTTACTTGGTTACTCTGTTTGACTGATCGGATTCAGATTAGTGTGGGTAGTAGTTTGTTTATTTAGTATGGAATTTATTGGCTGCAAGTGTGCTAATCTGCTGACCTGGATACAGCAGTACTTTATAGCTGTTTGCGCGGTTCTTTTGGCTTCCCCATCACCTCTAGCATTGTTCTCCTGTTCTTGGTGTCGATTAGCTTAGCTTCTGAATGTTTTAGTCCAACATTATATGTCATAGTTCGTCTATTCATCGATGCTCTTACAAAATTTCACCGTAGTAGTTGACATATGCTTGTTTATACAAGGCAGTAGCATGCTTAAGAAATTATAGTTTCTTACCATTTTCCCGATCTAAAAAATCTGTCTGTAGCTTCTGCCAATATTTTCCAGTTTTCTTGTATTTGATTTATATTTCAACTATTATCTTAGTATAGTTCTCGCTAAAGCAGAGTGTTGTAGTCTACAAGTATTTGAAATCAGGGTCTTCCTGTTTCCACAATTTTCTGGATTTTATCAGTGTGAATTACTGAGTTTACACAAGCCCGTCTCATGTCTTGTTGTTTGTTTCATGCCAATGCCTGTGAGCTCTGAACGTGTGCATGTTTTTCTTGTACAACTATATTGGGAAATTGAAATTGATTCCACACCATATAAATAGGCTTTGAGTTGATTCTCCGATTATTTTTTTAGGCTGCATGTACAAAGGAAAAACTGAATTTGAATAAAATTGCAGCCCACTTGGATTATATATTTGTTTTTAACTTAGAATTGTAATCCATATGTTCCTAGTTCTGAACTCTCAGTTGTGTTCTTGCAGAAAACCTTCTTTCTTTTGATTCCGTGTTCTTAGTTTCTCTTATTCTATTTCACAGGAAAATGATAAACCTTTTTAAGATAAAGGTGCAAAAGAAGGAAGATGCAGCAAGTACAAATGGAAAGCCTGCTGCCAAGAAGCAAAGTCCAGGGGAGTTGCGTCTCCATAAAGGTATGTTTGCTTTCTACCACATAAGCAATGTGATTATTCGTAAGGTTTCTTTTCCTTTCTTATTTTTGTTATCATATTTGTAACCTATGCTACGTTCATTCGAACTGCTGTACTGGGTGCTAATTAGTTGTTTACTGTCATTTTTTACATTTCTTTTGCAGATATTGCTGAACTCAACCTTCCTAAGACCACCAAAATGTCTTTTCCTCAAGGGAAGGATGATCTGATGAACTTCGAGGTTTCCGTTCGACCTGATGAAGGATACTATGTGTAAGTGGTTTTGAAGGTTCTGTTTTCAAATATTTACCCATGTTATTTTAATATTTGATTTTTCATGTAAATGTCCAGTGGACATTCAAATATAAAATTCTGCACCTGCCTGTTGATGTAGCAAATATGACCTGTTGCACCCACACTCATATGCACCTTGTCAGGTATTTGCACTCGTATATCCGAAAATCTCAATTAATAAATAAATCATAGTACGAAAACATGTGAAAGTAAGATTGTGGGTGTGCCACATCCGTGTTAGGAGATAGAGGGAGTGTGTGGTTTATTTTTAACCAAAGTTTATAGTGATACTAAAGAATGGTCTTTCTATAGTTATGCTTAGTACATCGGCCAAATGACAAACATGAAAGGGTGAATTATTTCTCATTGTTAGCTATGTGCCTACGCCCCAGTTTGTATGCAATCCACAGAAATGTTGGGAACTGGTGGCAAAAATATAAGCCAATTTTTTTTACATTGCAATCAATCTCTAAAAATAGCCTGAGCACCCCATGAAGTGTGCACCTTGCTGCACCACACCAATGCAGCCCACAAATCCGCTCCCCTCAGCCAAGCCTCGTGACCTACCCAGAGAGCAGCCTGTTGCACGTGCAACTCTGCTTTTGGTCTGGCTTGGTATGTGAAGCTTATGTTGTAACGGGAAGCGCTCACCTTGATGCTCCTAAATCTATAATCGACCCCTCTCTGTTCCGTGGTTATCCAGAAGTAGGGCAGGCTCCTCCTGCACCCACAATGACTGGATGCGGAGATTCCGCTGATGCAACACACCCAGCCCATGTAGCTATGTTTCTTTTGCAATTTCTCATCAATTATGTGATTAGCCAAAGCCAACGGAATGCAGGACAACCCTTGTTGTATCTTGATATCTAATTTCTCTGCTCCTGTATCATCAGTTCTGCCTGTTCGTTTCAAGCACCAAAACACACACCAAAACTGTATGTCAGCGTTTTATTTGGGATTTAGATGTATCCTATGGGCATACGAGTAATACATGTTAAAATCAACATATATTTCAAATAAGGATACATATGTTGCATTACTGAAAATCGCCTTGTTTTCCAGTTTTGTATTTTTCTTCTAACATGCAAATGCTTTTTACAGCGGTGGTAAATTTGCTTTTACCTTCCAAGTTCCTCCTGCTTACCCACATGAACCTCCCAAAGTCAAGTGCAAGACTAAGGTAACAAGGCTCTCTTCATTAATATAACACTTTGTATTTCCTGCCTAATCCCATCTACCCACCATTTTCATTCTTGGTTCTGTTCTGGTTTTGCTAGGTCTATCATCCTAATATTGACTTGGAGGGGAATGTCTGCCTGAACATTCTGCGTGAAGATTGGAAGCCTGTCCTGAATATCAACACCATCGTCTATGGCTTGAATCTTCTTTTCTCAGTGAGTATATCGTTTATTAACCACACCAGTAGTTAATCTCTATGATGAAAGATCTAATACTACATGTTTTTTGAAAGCTGATTTGGTTTTGTCTTGCACGTACAAAATCCACTCTCCAATTTATTTTTAGTTTACGTGAGGATTATTTTATCCTACAGAAGTTTCGTTAGTTTGAGGAAGCAAAAGTTCCTTTAACATTGTTTTCATTATCAGTCATGTTAGCTACTGACATGTACCAACGTCGTCCTTGCAGCAACCTAACGAGGAGGACCCCCTAAATCATGAAGCAGCAGCTGTTCTTCGAGACAACCCACCTAAGTTTGCGAAAAATGTCCAGAGGGCGATGGCTGGAGGCTTTGTTGACGAAACCCAGTTCGCTAGGTGTATGTAACGCCTGAAGATGGTGATCTGTGTCTAACTTTTGTGCTACCAGTGAGCTACTATGTGGAACGTACGGTGTCCAAAAGAAGTTGCATTTCTGTTCATGGTACCACTTGGGGTGGTGACATTGCTTGAGACATTAGAATTTTCTGAAGAGAAAATGCAGAGCATGATTCAATTGTTTTAGCTTTGTGCCTGTTTTATGACTCAGTACCAGCATGTCTGTGCTTACTTGGTGGGTTTTTTTTTTTTTTTTTTTGCGAGAGAATACTTGTTATGGTCTCCACCACCTGGACGCTGTAGGGAGGTGTTGGTTTCTTCAAATCTGTAGCTAGAAGCGAGCAACGAGACATCTGTCCAGCTGGATCACTTACTTTTACCTATAATCTCTTCCTCTCATTTTAATCATGTGAGTCTGTGCGATCTTTTATCCAAAGTTTCAAGTAACAGAGAACGTGGTGTTGACAACAAACGGCACGCGTGCATCCTCTACTCAGGTGTAGGACAAGTTTTTGAAGTAGTATTATGGAAACTAAAAGGATTGAGCAAGAGGATATCGACCGAAGAGCAGCAAGAGAAGATGTTGCCAGTTTGCTTAGCGGATCCGGAGAATTGTTCACGAGCTTAATTTTTTTTATTCTTGGCTCAAAATAATAATTCATGGATTCGAAATGTATACAGCTCAAATTAATATTCGTCTACCACCTTGAATGCCTGACTACATGAGGGAGCAGGCGTTTGGGTTGTCGTCGCTGAAGAGCGTGGCGAGGCGCTCCTCCTGTCCGGCGGTGACCGGCATGACGGCGTCCACCTTGCGCACGTGCCCCGCCGGAGCCCTCTTGTCGTACGCCGGCGGCGCCACCGCCATGTAGGGGTTGGTGTAGGGCACGTACGGCCACAGCTCGGCCCGCTTCCCCGTCGACTGCGCCCTCCGTAGCACCCGCTGCGCCTCCACGAACCCCTTCACCGTCACCTTCTGCTGTTTCCGGTTGATCTCCACGGACTGAGCACCTGCGACCAATTGAAACCATCACCATCACAAATCAATTACTACCATTATGCGACGACGCGGTAGACAGTGTGGATCTGCGAAGTCACGCACCTTTCATGGTCGCAAGGGTGTTGCGGACCTTGAGCTCGCAGCCGTCGCAGTCCATCCGCACCTTGAGCTCCACCGTGCTGAACTGCTTCCTCTTCTTGTTCTGGCTGTTGCCTCCCAGCAGCACGTCCGACAGGAAGCGCAGGGTGCCTCCCATTGCCTCAAGCCCCCAACACGCTCGATCAAGTCAAACAGTTTTTCTTCAAGTGGCCAAACTAGTTAGCACCAAAAAAATGACAGGAAAAATGGTTCAATTTGGAACTCCAGGAGAAGGAGAGATGCTGAATGGAGATGTATATATGTGCTTAATCGGCTGGCTTAACTGGCTACTGCTTGCACAAGATATATATGCACGTTGACAACGAAGATAAGAATTTATACAGCTATTTTGGGTTGTTGGCAGCCATGTTTTCTTTCCCAAGATGCCTTATTCGGTTATTCCTTCCAACCTTTGGCTTTCCTCATGCGAAGAAAGCTCTTTGTTCTTGTACAGTCGATCGACTTTTCCTTCGATGCAAACCAAACCAAGCCTACAGGCTTTGGGAATTAGAGTTCCAGCTCCCGAATTAATAAAGGAATGAAAGACCGTTGTTAATAAATTGTATTCCTCCGTGCTAGATCATATATATATTCCCCGTGCTAAGCAAGCAAAAAAGGCATACAGTTAGCTAAATTCCTTCCTTGCTTAAACATTGGTACTTTTTTTATTTGTTGACAAAGAAAGAATTTGTGTACGCATTAAGACAAATGGTTGTAAGCTTCAATTTTCATGTCCGAGCAACCGTTCTACAACAGTATCAAAACGAGTGTTGAGACAACAAATAGAGTTGGTTTTCTCCAGAACGTTTTCCCCTTCCTCCCGTGTCGCTCCTGCTCAGGGCGACACCGGAGGCCCCCAAACCCTAGCCGCCACAGCTCCTCCACCGCCTCTCTCCCCTTCGCCGCCGCCGTGTGGCGGCGGCGGACCGGCTCTGCCTCCTTCTCCGCGGTCCTCCCGGCGCCCTTCTCTCTCCCCGGCTGTCCTCCTCTGCGCCATGGCGTCCCTCGTCCCCTCTCGAGTTCCCCGGCGTCCCTCGACTTCCGGCGGCGAGGAGCTGCTCGTGGTTCCAGTGGGCCGCACCGATTGCCCGTGGGTCGAGCTCCTAGGCGCGGATCTTGCGGCAGGGTGCCCAGATCGGCCGGGCTCTGCCCACCTTGGCACCTCCCTGCTCGGGTGTAGGGAGGCAGCCTGCTGCCAGCGCTGGTGTGCTGGCGCAGTGTTATGGTTGCGCCCGTCGGCTCGGTGGTTCTCCTCCGGTGCTCCTGTTCAGTCTTGTGGAGGGGTTCTCAGGGCTTCCATGGTGTTTGGCGGTGGCTTGGTTGGAGGGGATGGTGTGCTCTGGATCTTCTGGAGGAGTACCTCTCGCGGTGGCTGGGGTGGCCGGCTTCGCAGAGGTGGTCCGTCGTCTCTTCGGCGGTTGAGGTTGCCATCCTTGGTACGTCGGGGCGGCGGCCCTGAGTGGTGGACGCGGTGGTGCCTTGACGGCAGGTACTGCATCGCGTGGTGTTGTTTGTATCCCTTGGACGTGAGGGCAGCAAGGTGGGCAACGTTGGGAGACCCTGGCGAGGTTCGGCGAGGGCTCCGTTCCTTGCCCAGATGCTGATCTGGAGGCTCTGTTGCAGCCATGGTGTCCCCTGCCCTTCGTGGTGGGGGTTGGAGTTGGTGACCCTTGTCGATGGGTAGGTGGGGATCGGACCGAGCGAAAGCTCAAGCCGTCATTGACGCCGGTGTTGGCGACACCCGTGGGCGCCGCTTCCTGATGACGTGAAAGCACACGTTCGTTGGGAGACCCTGATACGTCCAAAACGTATCTACTTTCCCGAACACTTTTGCTATTGTTTTACCTCTAACTTGTGTGTTTTGAATACAACTAATGCGGACTAACGCTGTTTTCAGCAGAATTGCCCTGGTGTCTTGTTTTTGTGCAGAAAGTCAACTTTCGGGAAAAACACCAGAAAAGATCGCAAACCTCCTATTTTACCAGAAGACTCACGGAGCCAGAAGGGGAGGCGGAGATGGGCCACGAGTGGCCCAAACCACATGGTGGCGCGGCCCAAGGGCCTGCCGCGCCAGCCTATGAGGAGGGTGCCTCGGGCACCTCCCCGAGTCCCCCTTTCGACTACTTAACCCTTCTGACCTAAAAACGTCGGGGGGTCGTCCACTTCATCCAGAAACATCACCGTACGCCGCCACCATCGCGAAACCTATTTCGGGGACCAGAAACTCCGTTCTGGCACTCCGCCGGGACGGGGAATTGGAGGAGATCATCGCCATCATCATCACCGACGCTTCTCCATCGACCATCCATGTTTCCCCCATCCATGTGTGAGTAATTCCCTGCTGTAGGCTGAGGGGGATGGTAGGGATTGGATGAGATTGTTCATGTAATAAGCTATAAGATCATTAGGGCATGGTGCCCAGTATCCGTTGTTAGTACTTATTGATGTTGTTGCAACTTGTTGAGCTTAATGCTTGTCACTAGGGCCCGAGTGCCATGATTTCAGATCTGAACATGTTATTGTTTCATAATGATATGCACTGTTTATTGATCATACCTGCAAGTTGTATACACATATTGTTGTCCGGAACCCGCGGTCCCAAAGTGACAATAATTGGGACAGCCGAGGGGAATGGCTGCGATGTGAGGATCACATGTGTTCACTGCGTGTTAATGCTTTGCTCCGGTACTTATTAAAAGGAGTACCTTAATTACCAGTAGATTCCCTTGAGGCCCGGCTGCCACCGGCTGGTAGGACAGAAGATGTTGTACAAGTTTCTCATTGCGAGCACGTACGACTATATACGGAACACATGCCTACGTTTACTTAGTACTTGGATGCTTTATCATTATTATCTGCAATGCCTATGTCTTGATTATTATATGAGCTATCTTATCCATGCAGCGCCCGTTCATCCATCCCTATGCCTACAGTGTTTTAATCCTACTGTTTACTGCAATCACTACTGCTGTCTCTGTTTACTGCTGCTATTATTTCACCGCTACTACTGCTATAAAACTGTTGCTACTGATAATCTGTGTCGAGCAAGACTATTCACAGGTGCAGCTGAATTGACAACTCCGCTGTTAAGGCTCTCAAGTATTCTTTGGCTCCCCTTGTGTCGAATCAATAAATTGGGTTTTACTTCCCTCGAAGACTGTTGCGATCCCCTATACTTGTGGGTCATCAAGACTATTTTCTGGCGCCGTTGCCGGGGAGCATAGCTTTATTTGGGAGTTCACTTGTGATCTATATTGCTCGCTGAAATTTATTCATCATGGGTAAAGCTCGTGATGAGAGGGTCCATGTATTGCCCTCCACTACAAGAAAAGGTACGACACTTAGTACCTCTGCTGCTCTTGACTCACCATCTGTATTGAGTCAACTTGTTACACCACCACAATCTTCACGTGTTGGTACTACTGCTGAATCTGAAATTGCCTCTGATAATGTTGATGATGCTTCTACTGTGATTGATGAGAATATTTCATTAGGTCCACTTTTAGATGCTGCTATTGCTAAGTCTAAACAACTTGAAAATACTAGAACACCTAATGGAAGTCCTACTACTCCTGTTTATTCACCTGAGTTAAGGGATTATACTTGTGATGATGATCCTGATGAAACTTATGTGGAACTTGATGATGATTTTATTGATAAATGTAATGCTACTACTGGTGCAAGTAATATGAGAAATTTTCTTGCACAACATGCTGTTAAATACAAGTTGTCACCTGATCCTAAGTTTGCCACTTCTCCTATAAACATTAAAGATAAGGATTATGATTTTTCTCTTGATTTATCTCATATATCTATTGTTGAGAAAACTCCTTTTTGTGGCACTAAGAGTGAAAGTGCTGTAGAGCACATGAATGAGCTCTCTACTTTGAGTGGCTTATTTTCTGATGATATTAAGAAGCGTAGCTACTTTGTTGCTAAGATTTTTCCTTTCTCATTAAAAGATGATGCTAAAGCTTGGTATAACAACTTGTCTCCTGGTTCTATTACTAGTCCTACTGGTTTGCTTGATGTTTTCTTTCAGAAATATTTCCCTGCTAGTGCTAAACATGATGCTTTGCAAAGAATTTATAACTTTGACCAGGAAGATGAAGAGAAACTTCCAGAGGCATGGACAAGGTTTTGCTCTCTTATCAGAGCTCGGCCTGGACATGATTTGGAAAAGCATGATCTACTTGATATATTTTACAGTGGACTAACTATTGAATCTAGAGCATATCTGGATAGTTGTGCTAGTTGTGTTTTCAGGAAAAGAACCCCTGAAGAAGCTGAAGAATTATTGGCTAAAATCAGCCAGAATTATGATGATTGGACTTACCTGCGCCGACCCCCACACCTACACCGACACCAATATCAAAGAAGAGGGGAGGTATGATTGAATTGAATGATGAAACAATGAGGGAGGCCAAGAAGACTCTCATTGAGAAGGGTATTAAATCTGAAGATGTGAAGAACCTTCCACCTATTGAAGATTTGTGTAAGCCAATTCCTCATCCATCCATAATTGAGGTTCACTCTCTCCACAGGTTCGATGAAGGAGATATTCCCTACTCTAAACCACCTGATCAATGCTTAGATGAATTTGATAATTATGTTATTAAGCAAGATAATTTTAATATGAGAGTAGAGAATCATTTGCATGAAAATTCTCTATTAGTAAGTTGCATGATATTGTGGAGAGAACCTCCAATGATGTTAAGATGCTTATTAAACATTTCCATATGGTTCAAACTCAAATTGATCAACTCACTAAAGTGCAACAAGACATGTTAGCCAATGCTTCTAAGGAAAAATTAAAACCTGTCTATGTTAGCACTAGAAGTGGAGCTCATACTCAGGATCCTTTATATCCTGAGGGACATCCTAAAAGAATTGAACAAGATTCTCAACTAGCTGAAAATCCAGTTTCTCCTTCTAAGAAAAAGAAGAAGAAGAAACATAAAAATGTTGTAGAATCCTCTGAAACTGTTAATGATCCTAATAGTATATCTATCTCTGATGCTGAAACTGAAAGTGGTAATGAACTTGATAGTGATAAGGATAAAATGATGCTCTTGATAAAGAAGTTAGTGAAAAGGAACCTGAAAAGCATACTAAAAACACAAAGTACACTAAGGAAGATTTCATTGCTAAGAAACATGGTAATGAAAGGGAACCTTGGGTTCAAAAGCAAATGCCTTTTCCAACTAAGAAACTAAAATCAAAGGAAGAAGAACATTATAATAAATTTTGTGAATGGATGAAACCCTTGTTCTTGCAAATTCCTTTGACTGATGCTATTAAATTGCCTCCTTACTCAAAGTATATGAAAGATATTGTTTCTAACAAAGGAAAATTCCTAATGAGGAAATTTCTACTATGCTTGCTAATTATTCTTTCAATGGCAAGGTTCCTAAGAAGCTTGGAGATCCAGGTATACCAACCATCCCTTGCTCCATCAAGAATAATTATGTTAGAACTGCTTTATGTGATTTGGGAGCAGGAGTTAGTGTTATGCCTTTTTCTCTTTATAAGAGACTCTATCTTGATAAATTGATACCTACTGATATATCTTTGCAAATGGCTGATAAATCTACTGCTGTTCCTGTTGGCATTTGTGAGGATGTCCCTGTTCAAGTAGCTAACAATTGTTTAATTTTGACTGATTTTGTTGTTCTTGAAATGCCTGAAGATGATAATATGTCTATTATTCTTGGAAGACCTTTTCTAAATACTGCAGGTGCTGTTATTGATTGCAATAAAGGAAAAGTAACTTTCAATGTTAATGATAAAGAACATACTGTTTATTTCCCCAAGAAAGTTGACAAGATTTATGGAGTCAATACCATCTCCAATTTTAAAACTATCAAAGTGGGAAGTATTGATTGCCCTATATATGATCATCAAGAAGGATATCAAAACATTATGATTGGATCCATATCAATACAATACAAGGTAACATGAGTGTTCATGATGTTTAAATCATTTGTGTCATGTAAATTTATTTGGTGCCAAGACTTGATCAACCTTGCTATCAAATGTATTTGCATACATAAAAGAGCTAAACAGCATTTCTTTCTTCAACTTTGTTTTACCTACTGTTGTGTTACTGAACTTGCAAAGTTTTAGTTGAAACTGGTCTTTATAAAATTCTATTTCTGCTCTAAGTTTATTATTTAAATATCCAGAAAATGTGCAAATTGAAAGTTTTCAAAAATCTGTAAAAATTATACCATGGTCCTATTTTTCAAAGTGGAATGTGGGAGTGCCTGGAGCTGACCAGGGGGACCCACCATGCCACCACACCACCCCACCGCGCGGCAGGGGTGTTGGCCGCGCCGTGGCATGGTGTGGGCCCCACCTGGCCCTCCACTCACCCATCTTCCTCTCATTTCTTTCTCTCTCCCGAACAAACACACCACCATTGCTCAAACCCGTGTTCTTGCTGCTCTTGCTCGAGATTTTTCGATCTCCTTGCTCAGCCCATCTTTGTTGCTGAAATTTGGACCATTTGCTCTCCGGTATGTACTCCTCCATGTATCCAAGTAGAATTTTGTTTAGTAGAGTATACCTTGAGTATTTTGCTGCTGTAGGTAACTTGTTAAGTGAGTATGCATGCTTGTTCTATGTTGATATAATCAGTTTTGATGCATGAGGATGGAGGGAAATGAACACCAACTAAATCAGTATGAATTGGTGGTTCCTGAGGTTATGGGGATCCATCGTGAAGAAGGAGTGTTCCCATCCTGCTATCCATGCTTGGAATTCATGAGAAGTTCGGGGATCTTGCGTGATTTTCGTACTCTTGTCTCTAATACAGGATTGAGTGATTTTGTAGAGGGAGAACCCTACCAATATGCAAAGTTAACTGTGTCTGTGGTGCAGGACTTTAGATTTGATTGGTCTTCACCTAACCCTATGGTTCACTATAAAATTTACAACAAAAGTGTCCACTTGCCTTTTGATGCTTTTTGTGCAGCAATTAGGGTGCCGCAATGGGGATCACGAGGGAGATACATGGGCAACCCAAGCATTTGACGGACCTATACGAGGTAATATGTCAAGGAAGAACCTACTCAGATGAAAGCGGTAAAATTCGAAGTATTCAATTTCCATGCATTCGATATTTTGCTTACTTCATTACGAGGTGTGTACTTGCTAGGAAGACTGCAAATAAATTATCCATTCCTGATTTAGCTTTCCTAGCAGCAGCCTTGCAACATGATAAGAGTTATAATTTGGGTGCCTTGATAGCCTTTCGCATTGCTGCCAATCGCGAGAAAGGTGGATTTTGTGGAGGACTCATTGCTTCTCGTTTATTAGCTATGCATGGTGTAGTAGCTCTCCCTAATGATTTGCAGCTTCCTTTAGAGAGGCTCGATTTTGCTTCCATGGGGAGGCATGGCTTTGTTACTAGTTGGTCTACTTTGAATAATCTATCTTATGAGGTGCCTTTTGCCAAGAAGGGAGGTGGAAAATGGTTAAATCTGAGCGAATAGTCGCTTTGCCTGCACCACGTTTGTTTGATCTTGGTTTCAGGAATGTTTGGTCAGTCACCGAGGATGAATTCGATGCATACTTGAGGGAACATGCCCTGCACACAGAGGATGATGGAGAATGGGCGGACGAGGACTCCACTCAGTTTTCCGGGACTGGGGGCTCGCGCCCCTATCCTGGGGATGCTGGACCCTCTGCCTCATCTTCCTCAGCGGAGCCGGATGTTGAGCACGCCCAGTATGACCCGCCGGCTTGGAGTTCCTACCCGCGTTATTATTGATCTCCACTTAGGCCAAAAGCCTAAGCTTGGGGGGAGGTATATCGACATCTCACTCATTTACATATCATATCTTGTCGATACTTTGTATATCCATGTTGCAGTTTTCTTTCTTTCTTTTTAATTGTTTACCTTTTATTGCTGCATTCCAAAACACAAAAAGACCAAAAATATTTCTGTTGTTTCTCTTCATTTGTTTCTTTAAGTTTCAGTATTAGTTTGCTTAGTTTTAAAATTCGGTTTGTTATTCAAAAATCCAAAAATATTTTGCTTTATTGTTTGTTTCTTTTTGCTCTTGTTTCAAAAACTCGAAAACCCAAAAATATTTGTTGTTTCTTTTTGGTTTTGTATAGTGTTTTCAGAGTTGGACAGCTCCGTGACTCCGATGGAGCTTGGTTTTCATTCTTATCATTCGAAGCAACACAAGTGAAAAAGCAATAAGGATGATCTACAACAACTTGAGTTGGGGTGAGAGGCTGGTATGAACTCATTTGTTTTCATTTTTGTACATATACTCATCTATGTGAGCATGCTTAGTTGGTTCATGTGAGGTATATGTCATTTAGTGGATGCTTAGTAGTTCTTGTTCTCTCATGATCGGTCCCAATTTATTAATAGTGGTAGCATGTTATGTTGATGTTTGCTTGCATTGTTCTATTCATAGAGGGTATGACATTGTGGTATCCTCCTCTGAATAATTCATTCGAATTGACTTGGCACATGCTCATGCATGCGTATGACTGAAAAACAAAAGTCAATTAAGCCTTGATGATTTATTTTGACTCAGAGTTCTTGTATCACTTTTATGTCTCAATTAATTTCATTTTGTCGCAAGCATGATTATGACGGTTATTGCTCTCTTGATTGTCGCTTCCCAGTCTATTGCTAGCCTTCACTTGTACTGAGCGGGAATGCTGCTCGTGCTTCCAAAACCATGAAAACCAAGTTATTCCAAAGTGTCCACCATAAATACCTATGCATGGCATTTCGAACCATTCAAGTAAATTTTCATGTGCTACCTTTAAAACCTTCAAAGTACTTCTCAATTTGTGTCAATGTTTTATAGCTCATGAGGAAGTATGTGGTGTTTTATCTTTCAATCTTGTCATTTACTTCTGACAGACTTTCACCAATGGACTAGTGGCATATACATCCGCTTATCCAATAATTTTGCAAAAAGAGCTGGCAACGGGGTGCCCAGCCCCAATTAATTACAACTTTCATTAATAATTCTCTTCACATGTTTTGCCCTGATTTATCAGTAAGCAACTTAATTTGCAATAGACACTCCTCCATGGTATGTGAATGTTGGAAGGCACCCGAGGATTCGGTTAGCCATGGCTTGTGCAAGCAAAGGTTGGGGGGAGTGTCACCCATAATGAAACTAAAATACATGTGTAAACAAAAGAGAAGAGGGATGATCTACCTTGCTGGTAGAAATAACGTCCTTCATGGGAGCCGCTCTTGAAAGTCTGGTTGACAAGGGGGTTAGAGTACCCACTACCATTCGTTGACAACAACAAACACTTCCCAAAACAATTTTGCTTCTGTTTTAAAAATAAAAGCTCTAGCACATGATAATCTCTGCTTCCCTCTGCGAAGGGCCAATCTTTTACTTTCATGTTGAGTCACCATCCTTTCTTTGAGCACTTTCTCGAGAGCATAGTTGTCATTCTTAGTGTAATGTGCTTGTCCCAAATGTGGTTAACTATGATATAACTTTGATGCTTTTATCTTTGATATCTTTGATTCTAGTCTTCCCATGAACTTCAGAGGTGCCTGGGCATTTATGTTTTGCTGTACAAAAACGGGCAAGCGAGATACCATCTTATCATATCCTATTATGAGCATTACAATCTTGTGAATTAATATGTTTCATGTTTGTTGCTATTAGTATGTTGGTATCTTTTCATAGTTTACATGCCTATTGAGTGACATTATTTGCATTTGCCTCATCTTGAATTGCCTAAGCATTTGTACATATAGTGAGAATATATGCATCATATGAAGCAAATGTGTTCGTGAAAGTCTTTTATCGCACTCAGTTGTTAACTGAATTGCTTGAGGACAAGCAATAAGCTAAGCTTGGGGGGAGTTGATACGTCCAAAACGTATCTACTTTCCCGAACACTTTTGCTATTGTTTTACCTCTAACTTGTGTGTTTTGAATACAACTAATGCGGACTAACGCTGTTTTCAGCAGAATTGCCCTGGTGTCTTGTTTTTGTGCAGAAAGTCAACTTTCGGGAAAAACACCAGAAAAGATCGCAAACCTCCTATTTTACCAGAAGACTCACGGAGCCAGAAGGGGAGGCGGAGATGGGCCACGAGTGGCCCAAACCACATGGTGGCGCGGCCAAGGGGCCTGCAGCGCCAGCCTATGAGGAGGGGCCTCGGCACCTCCCCGAGTCCCCCTTTCGACTACTTAACCCTTCTGACCTAAAACGTCGGGGGGTCGTCCACTTCATCCAGAAACATCACCGTACGCCGCCACCATCGCGAAACCTATTTCGGGGACCAGAAACTCCGTTCTGGCACTCCGCCGGGACGGGGAATTGGAGGAGATCATCGCCATCATCATCACCGACGCTTCTCCATCGACCATCCATGTTTCCCCCATCCATGTGTGAGTAATTCCCTGCTGTAGGCTGAGGGGGATGGTAGGGATTGGATGAGATTGTTCATGTAATAAGCTATAAGATCATTAGGGCATGGTGCCCAGTATCCGTTGTTAGTACTTATTGATGTTGTTGCAACTTGTTGAGCTTAATGCTTGTCACTAGGGCCCGAGTGCCATGATTTCAGATCTGAACATGTTATTGTTTCATAATGATATGCACTGTTTATTGATCATACCTGCAAGTTGTATACACATATTGTTGTCCGGAACCCGCGGTCCCAAAGTGACAATAATTGGGACAGCCGAGGGGAATGGCTGCGATGTGAGGATCACATGTGTTCACGCGTGTTAATGCTTTGCTCCGGTACTTATTAAAAGGAGTACCTTAATTACCAGTAGATTCCCTTGAGGCCCGGCTGCCACCGGCTGGTAGGACAGAAGATGTTGTACAAGTTTCTCATTGCGAGCACGTACGACTATATACGGAACACATGCCTACGTTTACTTAGTACTTGGATGCTTTATCATTATTATCTGCAATGCCTATGTCTTGATTATTATATGAGCTATCTTATCCATGCAGCGCCCGTTCATCCATCCCTATGCCTACAGTGTTTTAATCCTACTGTTTACTGCAATCACTACTGCTGTCTCTGTTTACTGCTGCTATTATTTCACCGCTACTACTGCTATAAAACTGTTGCTACTGATAATCTGTGTCGAGCAAGACTATTCACAGGTGCAGCTGAATTGACAACTCCGCTGTTAAGGCTCTCAAGTATTCTTTGGCTCCCTTGTGCCGAATCAATAAATTGGGTTTTACTTCCCTCGAAGACTGTTGCGATCCCCTATACTTGTGGGTCATCAGACCCCAAGAGGAAGGTATGAAGCAGTGCAGCAGCAAATTTTCCCTCTGTAAGATACCAAGGTTGTCAGATCCAGTAGGAGTAAAAGGCACCTCTGAAGGTTGTTGGTGGCGCCGTTGACTCGATCACCAACGTGGAACCTGCACACAACACAATCAAACTAATTTACCCCAACGAAACAGTGAGGTTGTCAATCTCACCGGCTTGCTGTAAACAAAGGATTAAACGTATGGTGTGGAAAATAGTGTTTAATTGCAGAGAATGAAAAGGAACAATGATTGCAGTTGGTTGTATTATCAGTGTAAAAGAATGGACCGGGGTCCACAGTTCACTAGTGGTGTCTCTCCATAAAAGATAACTAACATGCTGGGTAAACAAATTACAGCTGGGCAATTGATGAATAAAAGCGCATGACAATGCATATATATGACAAGATGACTACTATGATATTCAATTGGGCATTACAACAAGATACATAGACCGTTATCCAACAACATCTATGACTAATAATCCACCTTCAGGTTGACATCCGTGTTCCCCGTTGGTATTAAGTTGCAAGCAACAGATTATTGCATTAAGTAAAGTGCATAATGTAAACAATACAATTATCCTTAGACAAAGCATTGCTGTTTTACCCCTAGTGGCAACAGCACATCCACAACCTTAGACGTTGCTGTCACTCGCCCAGATTACCGGAGGCATGAACCCACTATCTAGCATAAATACTCCCTCTTGGAGTTACAAGCATCTACTTGGCCAAATCATCTACTAGTAACGGAAAGCATGCAAGATCATAAATAACATATAAGATAGATTGATAATCAACTTGATCATAGTATCAATATTCATCGGATCCCAGCAAACACAACATGTAGCATTACAATAAGATGATCTTGATCATGATAGGCAGCTCACAAGATCTAAACATGATAGCACAAGGAGGAGAGACAACCATCTAGCTACTGCTATGGACCCGTAGTCCAAGGATGAACTACTCACGCATCACTCCGGAGGCAGGCATGGTGATGTAGAGCCCTCCGGTGATGATTCCCCTCTCCGGCAGGGTGCCGGGAAGAGCTTCAAACCCTCCCGAACTAGGGTTGACGATGGCGGCGGCTACGGAACTTTTCGTGGATGGAGGCTCGGGTATTTAGGGTTTTCTGGACGAAGGCATTATATAGGCGAAAGGGCGGCGTCTGGAGGCACCCGAGGGGGTCACGCCACCCCCCGGCGCGGCAGGAGGTGGGGCCGCGCCGGCCCCTGGCGTGGCTGCCTCCTCGGTCGCCTCCGTCTCTCCTTTGGACTCCTGTACGTGTCGGGAAAATAGAAGGTTCTGTCCAAGTTTCGTCCAATTCCGAGAATATTTCCAGAACAGCTTTTCTGGAATACAAAAACAGCAGAAAACAGGAACTGGCACTGTGGCATCTTGTTAATAGGTTAGTCCCAGAAAATGCATAAAAATGCTATGAAGTGTATATAAAACATGTAACAATTGGTATAATATCAACATGGAACATCAGAAATTATAGATACGTTTGAGACGTATCAAGCATCCCCAAGCTTAGTTCTACTCGTCCTCGAGTAGGTAAAACGATAAAAACAAAATAATTTCTGAGGTGACATGCTACCATCATAATCTTGATCAAATAGTATTGTAAAGCACATGTTATGAATGAAGTGATCCAGGTCAATGGTCTATAGTTTGCTAACAAATAGATAATGAGCAAACAACTGAATCATATAAGCAAAAACTTTTCATGAATAGTACTTTCGAGACAAGCATCAAAAAGTTTTGCATAAGAGTTAACTCATAAAGCAATAGATTCTAAGTAAAAGGTATTTAACCAACACAAAGGAAGATTTAAGTTTCAGCAATTGCTTTCAACTTTCAACATATATATCTCATGGATATTTGTCAACACAAAGCAATATAATAAGTACAATATACTAGCATATAAAAATTGTTGCACCAAAGTTGACACTAGTGTTTGCTTCTGAGATAGAAAGAAGTAGGAAAACTGACTCAACATAAAAGTAAAAGAAAGGCCCTTCGCAGAGGGAAGCAGGGATTAAATCATGTGCTAGAGCTTTTTAAGTTTTTGAAATCATATAGAGAGTAAAAATATAAGTTTTGAGTGGTGTTTGTTAATTGTCAACGAATCAGAAAATGGAAAAGTACAATATGACCCCTGCCAACCAGACTTTTAAGAGCGGCTCCCATGAAGGACGTTATTTCTACCAGCAAGGCAGATCATCCCTCTTTCTCTTTTGTTTACACATGCAGATATTTCACTGGTATCATTGCTTGACTGATAAATCAGGGCAAAAATGTGAAGAGAATTAAGCGGTTAAAGTTGTAATTAATTGGGACTGGGCACCCCATTTGCCAGCTCTTTTTGCAAAATTAATGGATAAGCGGATGTATATGCCACTAGTCCGGTGGTAAAGTCTGTTTGACAGGTGACATAAAGACATCCACCCCGTCCTCATGAGCTTGGTAAACATTGACACAAAAAGGAGTAATAAAAGTTTTGAATAGTTTAAAGGTAGCACATGAAAAATTTACTTGGAGTGGCAAGGAAATACCACATATAGGTAGTTATGGTGGACACAAATGGCATGGATTTTGGCTCAAGGTTTTGGATGCACGAGAAGCATTCCCTCTCAGTACAGAGTTTAGGCTAGCAAGGTTATTTGAAGCAAACACGGATATCAACCGTACAACAAGACTCATATGAAAACATATTGCAAGCATTATAAGACTCTACACTGTCTTCCTTGTTAACCAAACCCTTTTACTAGAAAATATCTAGACCTTAGAGATACCAATCATACAAACCAAATTTCAACAAGCTTTACGGTAGTTCTTCACTAATAGGTTTTAACCACATGATACAAAAGCTTAAACATGAACTACTTGATAACTCAAAACAATTGACAAGTATCAAATTATCCAAGACAGTGATCTACAAGAATATGTAAGTCTTTTCCATTATACCATCTACCACATGCAGCATTTTCTGTTCCAACCAAACACCAATCAATTTATTTCAACCAAACTCTCCAAACAATTATAAGTGAAGCAAGAGAGTACTTTCTCTAAAAGAACTAACAGCTCTGAACAAGAGATGCATGAAAAACAGGAGCTAAAAGCATAGCAGTAGCTAGACAAGAATACTCAACAAGTATAAGTGAAGAATAGGAGTATTCAATGAAAAAGCGGAGCGTGTCTCTCTCCCAAACAAGATTGCTAGGATCCAACAAGTTGATCTCAGAAAATAAAATAACAATGCGAAAATAAAAGCACACAGACGCTCCAAGTAAAGCACATATGATGTGAAAGAATTAAAATATAGTTTCACTAGAGATGACCTGATAAGTTGTTGATGAAGAAGGGGATGCCTTGGGCATCCCCAAGCTTAGACGCTTGAGTCTTCTTGAAATATGCTGGGGTGATCCATGGGAGCATCCCCAAGCTTAAGCTCTTCACTCTTCTTGATCACATTATATCATCCTCCTCTTGACCCTTGAAAACTTCCGCCACACCAAACTCAGAGTAATTCTCATTAGAGGGTTAGTGCACAATCAAAAACTCACATGTTCTATAAGGACACAAACATGACCATTACTTTTTAAACATTAGCTACTGCCACTGATGTTATGTGAAGCTCTTCCACCCAAAAAAGAATTCCACTCAACACTAGTAAAAGAGAGAATGCAAAATAAAAGACAGAATCTGTCTAAAACAGAACAGTCCGTAAAGACGAATTTTTTCGAGGCACTTACGTTGCTCAGATCGAAAAACTCAAAACTAACGAAAGATGCGTACATATCTGAGGATCACGCACAAAAATTTGCAGATTTTAATTTTCTGGATTTTATAAGAACGAAACGGTGAACAGCAAAATCTGTTCCTGCGCAGAAATCCAAATCTAGCATCATCTTCTATTAGAGGCTCTACTTGGCACAACAATTCGAAAAAGTAAAGATACAAAGGGTTGTTACAGAAGTAAACAACTCCTTGACTCAAACTGAAAACAAAAGATAATGGGTTGCCTCCCAAAAGCGCTTTCTTTAATGCCTTTTAGCTAGGCTAGAAGATTTTAATGATGCTCTCATAAGAATAAGAGTTGAAAAACAAAAAGAGCATCAAGAGGCAAATATCAAACACATTTAAGTCTAACCCACTTCCTATGCAAAGGAATCTTGTAACAAATAAATTATTGAAGCATAAAGCAACTAGCATAGAAAGATGAAACAAATAAACTTCAAAACTTTCAACATAAAGAGAGGTGTTTTAGTACTTGAAAACTTTTACAACCATATTTTCCTCTCTCATAATAACTTTCAGTAGCATCATGAACAAACTCAACAATATAACTATCACATAAAGCATGCTTTTCATGATCTACAAACACATAATTTTTATTAAGCTAAAAACAGTGGGGTCATTAAACCCACTTTTGACAATAGTAGTATAATAAATATCATTAGGCAATATAGGACCATCATCAAGAGCATTATCATATATAACATTAGGGAGCACATTTTTACTTTCTGCAATTTCCTTTTCTTGAGTCAAGGAGCTTGTTACTTCAAATTTATCAAAAGGAGATATTTCAATAGAATCATGACATTCAACAATATAGCATTTTCCTCCTTAGGTAGGCATGGAGGGTAATCATATAATGTAAGAGTTAAAGAGTTACTATCATTAGAGGTAGATCCTCCTTTTGTTCATCACTCTCTTCCTCTTTTTCATCCAATGAGCTTTCAGTTTCAGCAATTTCTTCTCCCACAGGTTCCTGAAAGGTAGCAAGTTGTTCTGGAGAATAAGTTTTCTCAAGAAATTCAGTGATATAAGGATTATCATTGTAATATTCAAGGCAATAACCAAGTATAGCAAATTCTCAGTTTACAAGGAGCATCATCATCTTGAATAAAACCAGCAATTTCATAGGCACCCTTAAAAACAACAAATTCTTCAATTTGTTCAAGATTACCAAAGTCATAGTTTCCTTTAGCATAAGCAGCCAAGGTTTCATTATCATTATAATCACATTGGAAAGGGAGGTGTTTATGCCTCTACAACAAAAACATTCATTAAAGCACCAGGATTCATCATAAGTAAGCACAAGTTTCTAGCAAAAAATTCAATTATATATTTGTACCCATAATGTTTCCCTTTTTAGACAAGCGGTATTCCTTATAGTAATTTGCTGTTCCTCCGTGAACCCACTTAGACAATAAGATTTTGTTTCAAAGAGAAACCATTGATAGAATAAATAACTAGACATAATAACAAACCGAAATAAACTAAATGCAAGAAACTAATTTTTTGTGTTTTTGATAATAAAAGCAAACAAGACAAGATAAAATAAACTAAGCAAGACAATAACAAAGTAAAGAGATTGGAAGCGTGAGACTCCCCTTGCAGAAATCCTCTTACTCCCCGGCAACGGCGCCAGAAAAAGTTGCTTGATGACGTGAAAGCACACGTTCGTTGGGAGACCCCAAGAGGAAGGTATGAAGCAGTGCAGCAGCAAGTTTTCCCTCAGTAAGATACCAAGGTTGTCAGATCCAGTAGGAGTAAAAGGCACCTCTGAAGGTTGTTGGTGGGCCGTTTACTCGATCACCAACGTGGAACCTGCACACAACACAATCAAACTACTTTGCCCCAACGAAACAGTGAGGTTGTCAATCTCACCGGCTTGCTGTAAACAAAGGATTAAACGTATGGTGTGGAAAATAGTGTTTAATTGCAGAGAATGAAAAGGAACAATGATTGCAGTTGGTTGTATTATCAGTGTAAAAAATGGACCGGGGTCCACAGTTCACTAGTGGTGTCTCTCCATAAAAGATAACTAACATGCTGGGTAAACAAATTACAGCTGGGCAATTGATGAATAGAGAGCGCATGACAATGCATATATATGACAAGATGACTACTATGATATTCAATTGGGCATTACAACAAGATACATAGACCGTTATCCAACAACATCTATGACTAATAATCCACCTTCAGGTTGACATCCGTGTTCCCCGTTGGTATTAAGTTGCAAGCAACAGATTATTGCATTAAGTAAAGTGCATAATGTAAACAATACAATTATCCTTAGACAAAGCATTGCTGTTTTACCCCTAGTGGCAACAGCACATCCACAACCTTAGACGTTGCTGTCACTCGCCCAGATTACCGGAGGCATGAACCCACTATCTAGCATAAATACTCCCTCTTGGAGTTACAAGCATCTACTTGGCCAAAGCATCTACTAGTAACGGAAAGCATGCAAGATCATAAATAACATATAAGATAGATTGATAATCAACTTGATCATAGTATCAATATTCATCGGATCCCAGCAAACACAACATGTAGCATTACAATAAGATGATCTTGATCATGATAGGCAGCTCACAAGATCTAAACATGATAGCACAAGGAGGAGAGACAACCATCTAGCTACTGCTATGGACCCGTAGTCCAAGGATGAACTACTCACGCATCACTCCGGAGGCAGGCATGGTGATGTAGAGCCCTCCGGTGATGATTCCCCTCTCCGGCAGGGTGCCGGGAAGAGCTTCAGAACCCTCCCGAACTAGGGTTGACGACGGCGGCGGCTACGGAACTTTTCGTGGATGGAGGCTCGGGTATTTAGGGTTTTCTGGACGAAGGCATTATATAGGCGAAAGGGCGGGTCTGGAGGCACCCGAGGGGGTCACGCCACCCCCGGCGCGGCAGGAGGTGGGGCCGCACTGGCCCCTGGCGTGGCTGCCTCCTCGGTCGCCTCCGTCTCTCCTTTGGACTCCATGTACGTGTCGGGAAAATAGAAGGTTCTGTCCAAGTTTCGTCCAATTCCGAGAATATTTCCAGAACAGCTTTTCTGTAATACAAAAACAGCAGAAAACAGGAACTGGCACTGTGGCATCTTGTTAATAGGTTAGTCCAAGAAAATGCATAAAAATTCTATGAAGTGTATATAAAAACATGTAACAATTGGTATAATATCAACATGGAACATCAGAAATTATAGATACGTTTGAGACGTATCACTTCCCCTCTTGAGGCGACGCTGTGGTTGCACCCCACCTCCCTCGTGTATACTCCGGGTGAAAACCCTGATCTTTGACCCGACGGTGGCGGCGCTTCTGCGTCGTGACCTCCTTGGAGGCACCGTCTTGGAGCAGGGGTCTCCTCGCTTCACCATGGTTGTTTGAGTGTAAAGTTGGTGCCTTTCGCAGCTGATGATCTGAAGTGAAGCTGCCTTGTTCTTGTGCCTTGGTGGAGGCACAACCTGTGGACACGGTGGTTCGATCCGGCCGCCCCTTTGGTGGCTGGCCGTCTTACGCAAGGTTTGGTGCTCGCCCCTGTCGGTGTTGTCCGATCCGCCCCTCAGGTGCTGGCCGTTCTACGCAAGGGTTTGGTGCTCGCCG
This sequence comes from Poa pratensis, assembly GCA_947311845.1. Lineage (NCBI taxonomy): Eukaryota > Viridiplantae > Streptophyta > Magnoliopsida > Poales > Poaceae > Poa > Poa pratensis. The sequence continues at coordinate 82,477,070 of CAMZMU010000040.1, read as the reverse complement.
TTGTCGATGTTGCGGTCTCCGTTCGTCGCTGTGATGCTCGGCATCCTCTCCTTCGTGCTCGACGTCTGCTCGAGGCTCTGGTCTTTCGTCTCCTGCTTTCATCTCCGATGTCAAGCTCTGTGCTAGTTGTAGTGGTGTCTGCGCTGGTGATCCGATCCTGCCTCTTGGCTAGCCGTTTTACGCAAAGATTTGGTGCTCGGCGTAGTGTAGCCCCCTTTTTCTTTAACTTGTCCTTGGTCTGCTTTGTTTGAGGTTCTCCTCAACACCTTGTTTCGTCTGTAATTGCCATTGTAAAACTCTGAGCTTTGTTAATTCAAAGTTGGGCATTATTGCCTTTTATCTAAAAAAACAACAAATAGAGTCGTTAGGTAAAAAAAATCCACCGACGAAAGAGAACTCAATAAGTTTAGCAGCATAACCAACTCCATCGTTGTTAAACTTTAATCGGTCTTCCAACCGAAACCAACTTGTATCAATTTCTTCATATTTTTCACTCGGTTTCTAAGAAGTTTTAACAACATATAAAATACTATTCTCCTCACATTTCCCCGAAGGTTTTTTTTTAGGGAGAAATTAGCAACTTCAAAGATCATATGTTGTAGTTTTTTCCCTATCGGATTTTAAAAGTAGTATATAATTCGTCTCAAACGTATATTCAATTTCTGATTGATTCATTCTATTATCATATCAGTTATATATATATATATTATATGATTTTATATCAATTTATATAATTCTTCTAGACTAACAAATTAACTCGGTGCTAAGACTCAGATGTTGTTTTCTGCATGTTTTTGGTTTTACATAAAATCAATATTTCTAGAGCTTCAAAAGTACCCCAAAAATCAAGAAACTATATTTCATTGGGAGGGCCACCACAACTCACACAGGGGCCCACGCAGGCAGGGGGTGGGTACTGGGGTGCGTGGACCCCTTGCGTGTGGCCCATGTGGCTCTGTTCCACCGCCTCTCGACGTCAATATTTTTTCCTTCGACCTGAAACTCTTCGGGGCGGAGTTTATTCTAGAGGCCATCGACCGCAAGTTTCTGTTACGCGAAGATGCAATCTGTAGCCTCATGCCGGCACTCTGCCGGAAGGGGAATCTACTCCCAGAGCGATCATCATCAACAATGTTTCCATCATGGAGATGTGTGAGTAGTCCTTCCTCAGGTAAACGGCGTAGTCGTGTGATAGAATGCATGTAACATACGTAAGTGACTATAATTTTGAAAAATCATCTACTGCTCGCTTGTGCTTATAAAGAAAAAATTGTAAATATTTGAAAATAGCTCACGTGTATTTTCACAAAAATAAATAATTAAATTTATTCGAATGTGATCATGGAAAGGAAAATGTGACGGATGACTTCTTTCATCCATTGATGCACCCACCATGGTTGTATTTACTCTCTCCGTGCATGAATATGAGACATTTTACCTATTGCACATGTTGTCTAAATGCACACTAAAATGAGTTAACATGCACACTAAAATGTGTCTACATATATTTGTATACATGTGCATGTGGACAAATGGTAAAATATCTTATATTAAAAACGGAGGTAGTAGGAGTCTAAATACTCCTGTAGCCTTTGGTGGTAGTGTTGCGTTAGTGGAACAACCTAGCTAGTTAGTTTTGACTCCTTTGCATATATGCGCGCGTAAGAGTGGCTGAAACAACTTGGGAACTTGTTAACGTACTGTTGATAAGGAGAGACCGAGGTGGAAACAGTGACCTACTACCTATATTGGAACATGTACCTTCCATTTATGCTTTTGAGAAAGCTTAAGCATTTTCTTAGTGAACATGCATGGCATTTTTGTAGCATTATTAGATCGCTGTTATTCCAAAAAGAGCTCGCAACTTTCTACGCAAGGAATCAATCCAGTGCTTTCGGGAAGAGGTGACATAGATCGGCATCGTCCAATAAGGTACCAATGGCTGGGATCCTTGGCAAGAAACTACATCGATCTCAATTGTCCATTTCGTAAGAGTCTCCTGTCCCTCAGATTTCACCTGCACAGATCCCAATTGTCCATTTCGAAATAAACTGATCAGTGTCTTAGTGTGCCACTCCAGTCTAAAATTAACTACTTTGAGTACTTGTTCGTTTAGACATGCATATGTATTTTAAGCGTCTGTTTTTTCTACATTGGTGGTTTATTTTTTAGACCTGCAATCTAGATTCGAGTTATTCTGTGGATAGATGCAGGGACGTAACATAGAGGGGACCATATAGGTAAATTCAAGTAAATTTAGGGATCAAATCTACAAATTAACTAGGGGGTTTCAGAAAATTTCCACCATGGGGGAGCCATGGCCATGCCCGCGTGGTTTCATCCCTGGCTAGATGTTTGTTTCTTCTACCTCAGATAATCATGTACCCTCTTTCTCTTGTCATAGACTAAATCAACCGGTGCTATATTCACCAGTAAATCTTAACCCTCACCAGAACATAAACCATCCCCTCTTGCATACACTGTTGTCATTGTTGTCACCGAGGCCGTGTCCATGCTTGCCTCTACAGTCTTCGTCTTAGTGTTCACCGGTGGCCAGTGCTTGATTAAAAACATAAGTTGTGGTTGACTTTTTAGGTCAATAACACATAATTTTGAGTATACTTTGCGCTTATAATATATTTACAAATTGCTTTAAATATATATGATGTAAAAGTATTTTGTAATTAAAACTAAAAAAAAAAGTATTTTGTAAGCCAAATATAAGGAAACCATTCAAACAACTATAATTAATATACTTTGTTATATATTAGTCAAATTTGTGCATAGACAAAACAGCGCGTCTTACATTTTAGGACGGAGGGAGTAACCTGATTTTATATTTGGTATCGTTTAGTCAATTTCACAACCATGTCAGATCTTACACGATACTAAGGATGAAAATCTAACCAGTATTAAATTTAAAATCAGCTAAATACTAATGAAACACTTCCAACTCCCAGAATAAGACAGGCGGTTGGTGCTCTAGAAAATGTGATAAAATATACACATGCGAGGGTACTGAGACTATGCCTTGCCAATCCAAACATGTCCCGATGTTCGGGATTTGCTCCGCTTCTATATAATTGAAGCGTATCTCATTTCGATCTTGCTAGGAGGAATCATTTGTGATAACCTTTTGGCAAGCAACGATCCGTGAAGCGTGAGAGTAGAGCCATTCTTTTTTTCTTCAAAGAATTAAAGATCGCGAAGCATTCGTTTCAAAAAAAAAGATCGCGAAGCATCGCGTGCGGGTGGTAACGACGGCCACCGACTGATCAAAGACTTTAGGTGATGCTAAGCCTGTAGCAGTGCATATAGCCGTCGCCCTCGGAGAACTCTTTTGGCCATGATCAATGATCAATGATAGAGCCTTTTGTGTTCGTTGGAAATCTATTTCTATAGTTTACAATTGTGGTGGGAATGGCCGAATGGGCCAGATCGATCCATGGGGTCAGTGGCCCGACAAAAAAAAAGTCAGTGCATCCAGCACCGAGGGACCCACCGGGTAAGCCGAGTGAACCCGGCTATGAGGTTTAGACTTTAGACAACATCAGTACATCTCGACTAGCTCTAATTAATTATTTTGTTGCTTGGCTAACTTCTGCGAGTTGTATCTGATCGGTCAAAGTTCATCCATCTAGTTAGCTTTGTACCCGCACTCGTGATCAGCCTTTGTATACTTGATGTCAATAGAGTTAGAAATGAATTTTTGGTTCCTTCAATAGCTTTATTTATTTCATATTACCATGCTTAAGTAGGTCATAATTTGTTGTTCATTGTAACATGTAAACACAGTCGAGAAAAGGAACATGAAAGTTAGAATTTGGTCTTTTCTTGAAATGGGTCGACCCATGGCATCTTAAATCAACCTTGAGGTCGCGGGGCAGGTCAAGTCGGTCCATTCACACCCTGAATTTGCAAGAAGACTATATACCGAGTACCGAGTAATAAAAAACTGTATTTTTGGATTCCTCAAGTTATCCCTTCAGATATGTTGGTGCTAAATTTTGCCATACTTGGCAAGTGCTATTCCTGGCAAGTGCTAATCCAAAAATTTAGAATCTGTTTTTTGAAAACGGGGCAGATACCCCATGTTCATATATGTATTTTCCCATGTTCTCGGCCATATACAAGATATCAAAGTACAGTATCAAACTCCTAACCAGTTGAGTACAATACCAAGCACGCTATGAAAAAAACAAATATCTACAAAGGTCCATCGACGTCAAGAACAAATTACAGTTCTCCAACATTTGAATGCTACTTTGCAACTAGAAAATCCAGAAAAATTCATTAAAAAAGATATACGTGAAATATACACTGGTACATTCTTTCAAAACTATGAAACATAGATAAATCATGATTTCACGAAAATCACCAAGAATCTTTCTAGAAAATTATATTAAAAATCTAAATTATAGCATGTCTTTTCTTCATCTAATACAATTTTTTCAACAAGAAAAACTATACAAATTGTCCTAAAGCATCTCCACATACCAATATTTATATAATTACAAAGGATGTCCAAAACAAAAATCTGATGCAATGCAATCTGGCTACCAGATCATGAGTAAACATCACAGCTTATCTGGTGCACCTGCAGCCAGTAGCATTAACTAAATAATTTGCAACATAAATTTTTTTAGTTTGTTGCAGAAGTGATATACCATGTCATATGAAAGATAAACAAAGCACACACACATAATTAAATCATCTACACATCAAACATATGGCCTAACGATTCAGTGTAGCCTGTGTGTAGTCACCTCAAACACAAACTGGCATGTTGTTCCAACAATCCACTTCTCTCTCTAATTTGATGATTTTTTTAGGGGCGCTAGCAAGTCAGGAAGATCGCCGCATAGAAGTCTCGGACCGGAGAGACCAAATATGTTGGAGCAGAGAGATGGTGCATTGCATTGCAAGAAGGAACAAACAAGAGTTACATTGTCATGGTGGACACACTGGCAGACATGTTAACAAGCCTAGTTGTCACTGAACCAAATATATATCAGAAAATATCTCAAAGTACATGTTGAACCAAATATATATCACAAAGTATCAAGATAAAAAATTGCTGCAGATAACCATGCCAATCATATACATGCAAATAGTTATAAAGTTTTCCGCAAATCAGACTGAAGAGCAGTCAAAAGTTCAGTTCTAAATCACACTCCAGGGAGCCTAGTTCTGCAGTTTGACAACATAATGAGATTATGTTAAAATTGCTGCAGATAACCATGTCTAGTGTGAGACTGTTTTGTCAGCTTACACACACACACCGAATCGGCAAGGCGGCGACAAGCACAGTACAGTATTTCATTGCAGTTCAGCACAGAGAAAACAATTAGTTATCATGATGATTAATAGTTCAACTGCCACTTCACTGATGATGAGTTGAATAAGTGAGATTCATATATAGAAAAACTTCTGACCAGTGGTAACAATGGTGATCATGTTATGCTAAATATTTTGCAAAAACTGCCTCAACTTAGATTTGAAAACAACAGTAACTGAATTAAGGTATAGTTTCAAATAAAAGAGAAGGCCTCTCGCTATGCATTATTTAAGATCAAAGGTGTATGATAAAAAATGGCAGTGTGCTACAGAATAGTATGGAGTATAAACAAACTAACATCCTAATGGACCTTTTTATTTGAAAGGGAAAGGAATTATTTTAATTCTCATATGTTCGACTAGTTATACTTATTTCTAAACAAAAAAATGTACTGAAGAATGTGTTTACATCACATTCTTGCATGATACAGGTAATAGGTTCACAATTGCTTTAGAATCAGAGAAAAATTAGGGAGGAGAAGAATGGTGGAGAGGATTTGCTCGCTGCTCACCTTGGTGTGACGGGCAGGGAGGAACAGAGGAGATCAGCAGGAACGAAGCGGTGGTGCACGGCGGCGGCGGTGCAGCCCGACCTCATGAGGAATACTAGTGCCTAGAGGAGGAGACAGCAGGTCGTCGGTGGTGGTGGTGCAGGGCACCGGCAGCAGCAGCAGCTCCGACGGGGGCAGACATCTGTGGCAGCGCAGGGCGATTGCAGCTATGGACGGCCGTGGCAGTGTAGGGCGGCAGCGGCGCAAGAAACCATCGGAGGGAGTCGGGGACGAGGGACTTGGGGTGTGCTGTGTCGGGGCATCTGGTGCCGAAGGTGAGGGTCGATCCCGTGGACTCGACCCATTTGAGATCAAGCCGCACCGCTCCGCTCCACGCCATACTTTTGCTCGACCTGCACTGCCCCAGTCTATTTTGCCTTCCTGTCCATCACAGCCCAACCAAAAAAATCAAACACAGACCTGCACCAAATAACCCAAATGAAGCCACACCATTCTCAGCGCTAACTATGCAAGACACACCATCTCTACATGTTTGAGGTGACTATTAGAAAAGCGAAACTAAATTAAAACGGATAAAACCATAAAAAAGAAACTATTTTTGTAGGATATAACTTATAACCATCTCTTTCACTTTACTGTTTCTGGCTGCTCAGTGCTCTGTTCAATTATGTATCTGATTTTCATAAGCTTTCATGGTGCTCGGATAATTTAGCCAATAGCAGTTCTGTTACTGTACTTTGAGATAGAAGACGGTCTTCGGTAACTCTTTTCTGGAATGGTTCACTAGGTGAGGAAAAACAATCTTCTTCACCATTAGTTTATTATAAGAAATACTTGATATACTCTCATCCAGCTCACAGTTAGTGTTGTATATGCTATCAATGGCTATTTACCATGAAGGTCCACTAGGTAAGGAAAAGAAATACTTCCTGTAGTTCAGTTATCGTGATTAACAATGTCAACATTTTCAAACTGGACTCACTTCATCTGTATACAACTCACAGTTAGTCACGGATGTGTCATATTCAATTGCTATTCCTTTATTTGACATATCCTTCCTCAGAGCTTCTACCTTAGATCCATTCCCACATTTCGCATAAGCCTCAACCATGATATCATATATGACACTGCAAGGAACAACATCCTTGTCCAACATTTCTTTATAAAGATTTTCCATCTCATGTACTCTGCTTGCACCACCCAATGCACTAAAAAGCATACGGTATGTTCTCACTGAGGGTTTGATGCCACACTTGCACATTTCTTTCTGAAGCTCCAAAGCTCTTTCAGTGTTGCTCCTGTAACAACATGCTGATATTAGAGTATTATAGCTGATAACATCAGGAGTTAACCCATGGTTTCTTAAGCTATAAATTAGTTCCTCTGCTTCAGATATCCGGGACTGCTTGCAAAGGCCTTTTATCAACAAATTGTATGTTACTATACTTGGAGGTACCCCACTGATCTTCATCTTCTCAGCTAGAATAAAAGCCAGTTCAATGGCATCACACTCAACATATGTGTCTATGATAACGTTGTACACCTGTGCACTTGGTAAAACATCTTTATGGAACATATCATCCAAAATAGCTACTGCTTCCGGGATTTTTCCATTCTTGCAAAAAGCATTGACAATTGAACCATAGGAAACAACATTTGGCCTTAGCCCTTTCTCTTGCATATCAGAAAGTATAATGAAACATTCTCAATTTGCCCATCCCTTCCATAAGCATCGATCAACGTATTGAAAGTTTCCACACTGGGACACACTCCATTCTTCTCCATCTCTATGACCAAATCATGTGCTTCAGTGATCCTTTCAGCCTTACCCAAACCATTTATTAGTGCATTGTACGTTATGTGATCTGGACAAATGAGGCGTGATTTCATCTGCTGAAAGATCGAAAAGGCCCCTTCAAGCTCTCCTATCTGACAATACCCATTGATTAGAGTGTTATAGATAACCCTTGTTGGGGGTAGCCCTGCATTTACCAACGTCTGCAATACCTCTTCTGCCTTTGAAATCTTTCCATCCTTGCAAAGACCATTCAGCAAAATACTGCAAGTGTAAGCCCCAATCTTCACGCCCTTCTTCACAGATTCTTCAAACAAGGAAAGCATAGCCTGCGAGTCTCCAGCTCTCGAATGACCATCGAACAAAATGCTATATGTGAAACCATCCGGCACCATCTTCCGTGACACCATTTCATCCAACACAGCGGCCGTCTCACCTATCCTGCCAGCACGGCACAGCCCTGATAGGAGCACATTGTAAGTGATCACATTCGGCTTGAGGCCACGGCGCAACATCCGATCCCGCAGCCTGAAACCAGCCTCCAGGTCACCTCTCTTGATGTGTCCATCAATCATCGTATTGTACGTGATATGGTTAGGCCGCACATCCCTCTCTGCCATTTCATCAAACACCTTGACGGCGTCACTAGCTCTCCCGCCCTCCACATTCCAGAGATGACCACATTGTAAGAGAAGGCGTTTGGTGCCGGTGTGCCTTCGCGTTCACAGCCCATCCGACGAAGCATCCCGACAGCCTCGTCGAGGTCACCCGCCACGACGCACGCCTGGACGGCCTTGTTCCATGAGAAGGTGTCCGGGGGCGCTCCGGCGGCGCGTAGGAGCTCGAAAGCGCGGCGCACCTCGGCGTGGCGGCCGAGGGAGAGGAGAGACTCGAGGAGGAGGTTGAAGGAGGAGAGGGACGGCAGCGGGGCGCGGGCGTCGGCGAGGAGGGATAGCAGCCGGAGCGCGCCGTCGGGGAGGCGGAGCCGCGCGGACGCAACGACGAGCGCGGAGGCCGCGTCACAGAGGAAGGAGGGGGCCTGCGGGTCGCCCTGGTAGGCGGCAGAGTTGGAGGCGAGGGCGTGGTAGAGGTCGGGGACGGAGGCGGCTGGTGGCTGGGAGGAGAGGAGGAGTGATTTCGCCAGATTGACGGAGGCGTGGAAGCGGCCGGCAGCGACGAGGGCTGCGAGCTCGCCCACAAAATCTGCGCCGGCGGCGGGAGCGGTGGAGGAGAAGGAGGGGGAGGAGCAGAGCAAACGGCGTAGGATTAAGCGATGCATCTGGGGGTTGTCTTCTCCGGCTTTCGACTACGCCCCATCCCCCATTTCCCTAGTTTGGAGGGGTTTAGGAGGGTTTTGAAGTGGCTGCTGCTGAGGGGGGCGAGCACTTTCCCCTTTTCTTTCTCTCTCCTCATCTCTTCTGCATGAGAGCTCTCCGCCCGCCCCAGGCCCGATCCGAAGCCTCTCCGGCGGCGCTGCCGCTTGGAGATGGTGGAGGAGAGGCGCTAGTAGCTGTAGGTGGTATAGTAGGCTTCGTTTTCGTCCTCGTATGGCGATTTGGAGTAGGCATGGCAGTTAGAGGAGCTCGACCAAGGCATCTCTGCAAATAAAGCCGTCTTCCCCTCTTGTTCCTTGATATGGCTGCTGCGAGCGGCGTCCATGTCTTGGCGTCGCGTCTCGGTGGCAAGCTCCCACGGTGGGAGATGCACTGGAGGCACGAAGCTGAGGGCAACATCTCCAATAAGCTTGAGGTTCGCGTTCCCAGTGGTAGGATTCCTGTCTTTCTTCTCTTGGCCGACCGTGGTGGTGAGGGAGAGGATGGAGATGGTGTTGCTGCTGGGCTTGGTTGGCGGATTGGTTGGTGGAGGTGTGAGTTTGATGCTACCAGTATGACAAGCTTGGTGATGTCGACTCCCACCAGTTCATCCTTGGAGCTTCATTGGTATTCATCTGGTTGTAGCACTTCGGATCCTTTGCCAGTTACTATGCAGGTTGGATGTGCCTTCTTGCCGTTCGGGACAGGCCGAAGGCGGGTGAGATCGTCTCTGCTGCGGTTTCTCAGATTTAACAGCCAAGAACCTCCTGATTTGGGCTCGGTGTTGGACATTTCATATCTACAGCTCAATCCTTTACCTCATAGGCGTCTGCCAACGCGATTGCTGGTTGAGCCGCTGGCTCTACGGTTGGCTAGATTGCGAGAGGCCCTGGAAGAGTGTGACTGCAGGTTTGTTGCGTCCGAGTTCTCGACGGACCCCTGATAGGCTCTGGTTGTACTCTTCGGCATATCCACTATATGTTCTCAGTAGCTTTTTTCGGTGCCCAGCTAGGTTTTTACTTTCAGGATGAAAGTTGTAATCACTGTTGTACTCTGCTTTGATGTGTAATGACAGTGATGGTTGTGTTGTGTTAAAAAAAAGTGGCTGCTGCTGCTTGCTTCTGCCTCTGCTTCCTCGAGAAGTAGTCAGAGTCCGATTAATCTCTTTACAATGCGCTATGGCGATCAGCATAACCTGGACCGTCCGTTTCAGCCGTCCGACGGACAGGATTTAGCGTTGAAAGGGTGTTGGGTCAATGCTAAATCCTGATCGTCGGACAGCTGAAATTGATGGTCCAGGATTGCGCATGGGCGCCATAACGCATGAGCAAAATCCGCATTCGTCAGAGTCAGGGTCTTCGGAGGGAGGCTCTTGTGTAAGATAGATGTCGTTAGTACTCGCATGAAATAGGTTTTGCAGTTGTTTCCTCTGGGTCGTGTTTGTGTCATCTGAAGACATTGATAAGTTTTTTTAAAAGTAGCTACTCAAGATACGGAAACTCCAAATGGAGGCCGAGCTATATGTAGCTCGGTTTTCCAAAAAATTCGAATCTGAATTTTTCTGTTTCAAAAAATTCTCACAAAATTCATACGTGTAGATAACATTGAGATATACTGCTGTCCAAATTTTTACTGAGAAATTCGTTTTATTTTGGGGTGGGGAAAAAAGACAAATACGCAGATCTAGATCTGGAACAGTACACGCTCTGAAAAATTCGAATTGTTGCCAGATTTGTCATTTTTGTGTAGCCCAGAGTATTATGAATTTTGAGTTGAAACTTTATGTAGCGGTAGATCTCGACTTTATATACATCTAGGATTTTTTTGAAATAGAAAAATGTGGATTCAAATTTTTTTGGAAACCGAGCTACATATAGCTCGGTCTCCAAAACGCCACACTCCTCAAGATACCACAATAAAATCCCAGTTTTGCCCCCCGCGTCGTCACCTCTGGTGACACGGGCGGCCCTCCTCCACCTCCATCCCCTCCCCTCCCCCTCATCGTCGTTGGGCAAAGCCGAGACGGTGCCAACAGCGGCGGGAGCTTTTTTTTTTCCTCTCGCGCATCAGTGTTACGGGTGCCCGTATGCGCTTGGGGGGGAGGGGGGGGGGGGGGGGGGTTGTGATGGTGCGAATGTTGGTTGCTTCTGCTGATTCTGAGTGTGTCTGGGCAGCTAGGGTTGTGTCATGGCTGGGTCCTACAGCGTTGTGACTCGCGTGTGGATTTGGTGTCGAGTGGTGTAAGTCAGGGCAGTGCCGGAGACGGTGGTGTGTGTTTGTAATGTTTGGTGGATTAGCGTCATGTGGACGATAGGTCTCCTCGCATGTGAAGTTGTTTGGCCCGATTTTCCCCATAAATAGGTACTGTAAGATTTTTTTGATCCGGTCTCCCTCATTAACTGGGGCAGCTTTAATCTTCTATAAGAATTGCCGGAACGCCCTGCCCTCCTCGTGAGGTAGTTACTCGAAAAAATATGTCATTTTTTTAGATAAAAGTCTCCTAGAACACAGCTTTAGTTTTATAAAGCACAGAGGCCCAGATGACATCATAGATCGACGCTCGGGTTAACAACTTACCTTAACAGCACAACACGGAGAAAAGAACATCGAACATCCAAACACAAGACGAGCACAACTACAACAAGCTAAGATAGGGCAGTTAGACGTTTGAGGTCTTTGGGTCGATCAACCGAATATCAAAGGAAGTGTCTAGCTCACCACACCCCAATACGATATACTAACTTCACAGTATCACAGGTGTAGCATCCGGCCACAAAGTGACCAAGAGGGGAAAACCAAGAGAACAAAGCGAGTCGAGGTCTCAAGAGGCAACGTCTCTAAGAAGGAAACGACACATAGGTGACGACATTACTCCACCCATTGAGGGTCTAGGTTTTCACCTAGAGACATCCGAACATGATGGGGAGAAAGCCGAGGCTCATAGAAGAAGCCTCCAAGGAGGGGAATGGCGCCCAAGCGCGTCATCGTCGTCGGCACCGGAAATACCCGAGCCATCGGCTTTATCCACACATCACAAATCACGGCCGCGTAGCTCGGCGAGCATAGCACACGGCGAATCCATGAGATGGCCAGCCTCCCACACAAATCGCTAGAAGGCCAAACGAGCGCACCGAGAGACACTTGAGACAAAGATATAGGACCGAGCGAAGGCATCAGCGAGATCCAGGTGGCGAAACCACTTTGATACAACCACAGAGTGGAAAAGACGCAGAGGATATGGGGCCTTATTAAAGATTGGCTTGGGCTTTTTGAGATTCACTCTCCGTGATGGTCAACTCTCTCCCTTACAAGTTGGTTGCTTCGCATGACTGGCTCCTCTACGCCGAAGAGAAATGGCCATGGCCTCCCTTACTTTACGCATTTCTTGAAAAGCTTGGAACAACAAAAATGGTCGTATCTTTCACAACAAGCAAGCGCCGACAACGGGATCTTCAATAAAATCAAGAACGAGGCAACACTTGGGTTATCGCGGGTGCGAGGTCAGAGATGCGTATTGCGTGATCTGAGCTATACTACCCAAAATGTAATGTTCGCGTGTCTGCGCAATCATCTCTGTGTACATTAAACAATCGAAAACCGTATGTTGTGGCAGTACTGCAAATAAATGAAATAATATTCTCTGTACACAACAAAATAGTCCGGGCGCAACCGGCTACCGTGCCGTCGCCGCCGCAGCGCCGCGGCGCAACGCGTGGGTGTAGTTGAGGATGGAGTTGATGCGTTCCAGCTTAAGCTCCTCCCTGAACTGCCGGATGAACTGCTCCGCCCGCGCGTTCACCTCCGCCTTCCCTTCCACCTCCTCCGTTCTTCCCCGCCCGCATCCGTAGGCTCGCATCTTGACCTCCGCCAGCGGCTCCCTTTTCCTCGCCACCGTATCGGCGGCGGCGGCAGCTGTTGGTGACGGCCGCCTTGCGCGCGCGAGCGCGTATGCCTCGTCCAAGCTGATGGAGGTCGAATCCCCATCTTCCACATGGCTCTCTGACGCCGCCGTCGCAGACGTGTCTAATGCTGCCGCTGTCGCGACAGGCGCGCTCTGCGGCAATACCACAGTTTCTTCTTCGGCCACACGGAGCTGGGGCGCCACCTCCTGCGTTTCCTGTTCTTGGAACGTGTAGTACGGGTCCTGCACGTGGTGGAGCTGCGACGCCGGCGCAGAGTAAGCGACGGTGTAGTCTGCCGAGTGGAAGGAGAGATGGAGATTGAACGCAGGCTGTCGAGGACGACGGTCGAGGCGGTGTGAACCAGCTTGCGCCGGGTGCCCGAATCGCAGCCGTCCTGCTGTCCCGCCCGGGACGACATGACCGCGATGGCGCCGACCACGACGTTGAAGAAGATGAACCACACCGCACCGGGGCTTAGCCACGGCGACGACGTAGGCCACCATCCAAACTCCGCCGCCATGGAATCGAATGAAATCGATCAAATGCTGACCAGCCTCTTGATTTGTGATGACCCTCTCTCCTCGCTTGCGCTGTGACTGTTGTCGATCGAATAATGGCTTGCCTTGCTAGCTCTGGTGAGCTGTGCGCATATATAGGCTCTGGACCGTGACAGCTCTTCTCGTGGCTGTCGTAAAGGAGGGGTGGAAAGGTGGGAACACACAGGCTGCATTCCTGCGCCGCGTACGATAGCCACTGTTTCTTTGCTCCTGGCGGAAACGTGCGGTTTTCAGCAGACCGCCCAGCTGGGCCGCCAGCAACCAGCGAGAAGATTCTCCTCCAGCGCTTCATATTGCGCGGCATAGGTGCTTGGAGCATTTTCAACTGAACTAGACAAATTTCAAGCCCTATCTTGTCCGAGGACACGCCTCAGACATTCCAAATTTTTGCATCTCCATCCGCTTGACTCGATGTTCACCCATCAAAACTATACTACCCATACAACATAGATCATGAATATAAAATGGCATGTCGGACTGATACAATTTTAGATGGACAAAGTTTGGATTAAAGTTCAATTTAAACAATACGGGCAAGGGATAATCCTCAGAATGGAGAATGCATGGCGGCCAGACCGAAGTTTCACTTTGGGGGATCGAACATCCTCCACTGCGTCCTGCGGTGGCCGCCGCTTCGCCTGAGGAGCCGTGCCTTCCGGGTTTGGGACTACTCTTCACCTTCCCTCTGTTTTTTGTTCGTTGCATTTTTCGGAGCAGGTAACCCCTTCAAGATGCTCTAACAATGGGTCAACTGTCACGGCATTCTCTGAAGATGATTGCACATAAGGATGGTCCCCTCCATCTAGCAAATAAAAGAGTCATTCAACATATGTAATAATAATAAGTGGAAGAACAACAAAAATGAAGCACACAAAACTTACGTACATTGCCCATTTGGGCATAGCACCCGACAGACTTGTTGACGGAGTCCTATATGCATGCCCATCAACGGTGGAGAGATTCATCGGCGCGACTTGCTTACGATCTTTATTAAACATTTGATGGATTTGTTCACAAAATTCTGAGGAGTTTGATTCATCACCAGAATTGCTTAGGGCCAACCAAATCTTGCACACAACCAATCCACATGAACAGAGTAGCGTTTCCATCGTGTTGTTCGCTATAGATCCGACACTGAACGAACAAACATCACCAATCGTTCTAAAATTGGATCCTTGAACGGTAAAGGAGATCCTACATACTTGATGACAGCTAAACAATGACCCAGATCCGGCTCCGGGGCAGGAGTAGCCCGACCTGCTGCCGCTGCCTTGACCTTGGCAAGCCGACGAGTGTGGCTATCTTGTCCTTAAGTGAGCGGCGGCGAACACGCTCCTTGTTGTTGGCTGCTCCACTCTAGACCTCCTCCACCAATAGCGCATCCCAATAAAGGTCGATCTCGGACCACCTAGGTCTGCTGCCGGAGCTAACCATGGTCGACCGTTGGGGAGGGGAGTTGGCGGGGAGGAGAGCGGAGCAGAGTGGATCGTGGGAGGGTGAGCTAGGGTTTGATCCATGATGGAAATGTAGTGGGGTATATGTGGGATCGAATTGGGCTAGATTCGATGTGGCGGGCACGTCCGGACGGTCCCAACCCACCCCCACCACCGACGTTTAGTCAGTCTCTTTGGGTGTGCGAATTTTGTTCGGGCTGTCCGTCCAGAACGTTTAGCTGGATACGGTGTCCAGTTGGAGATGCTCTCACTTGTCTGATGTTTAGAATTTCGTTCTTCATTGCGTGGGCGTCTAGTGCACAGGGTAAACGTCATGGATCGGTCCTTGTCTCTGCTCGCTTATACTCTGACAGATCCTTCTTCCTATCCGCCCTTTTATTTTACTACTCTCTCCGATCCCATAAAAGTGTCGCATGGTGTACTGCTGATTATACGTGACAGGTTCATTTCTCCTGACACTTTTATTGAACCAGAGGGAGTACTATTTTTGGAGTCTGCTCGCAATTCGCAAGTTGGACTCGCGTGCAAGGAACATCACTGTGTGCTGTCCCCAAAAAAACAGCACTGTGCGCTGTGGTCAGGAAGATCTCCGTGTGTATGTCGATCCAAGAAACAAATATCCACGACGTCTCAATATATTATTGAAATTCAGAAAAGAAACAAATATCCACGACGTACCGGCAGATCAGAGACCAAATTTCACTCACCTAGCTAGCAGAGAAACTGAAGCCGAGAAGGAAGGCTACGCCAAGTCGCCAACTTCACCGATCACTCCAGCCAGCGCGCCTAACTCTGTCGTTATCACCGTATCGATCAACAGGACAACATATCGTCGTTTATTTAGGTAATCAAACCAGATACTCCCTCCGTTCCAAAATACTTGTCTTCCATTTGTTCAAATTTGGATGTACCTATACACAAAAACATGTCTAAGTACATCCGAATTTGGACAAATGGAAGACAAGTATTTTAGAACGGAGGGAGTATTATGTCAGGTACCACGCCTAGTTGGTCCACGAAGACCAGGATTAGTTGTTACTCTGCATTTGTGGGCCCAGCTTGTAAGGGAGTGAGGGAGAGAGCAGGCTATATATGCCAATACTTTGTACCCACGGGAGGCAGGCAATGGATATCTAATCTAAACACAAGTCCCTGATGGGCACCAACCTCTCTTCCTCCTCCATCGCTGGCCTCGTGCTGGACGATTTCCTCTTCTCGATGTGACATCGAGGCCCTTGTATCCTTGTATCCTCTGTGTTTGGGAGATTGAGAGTGTAGGATCGTGACATTTGGTATCAGAGCCACTCGATTTCCCCGCTTCCCGTCCAGAAAATCCCGCAAACAAATTCACAACCATTCCCTTCCGAAATTCCACAGCCACCAAATCCAGCCAGACACCATGCTTGCGTTCTTCGCTAGGTGCTCCGAGGAGACCGCACGGTTCCAGGCAACGCTCAACGAGAATTTGGCTCGCGTTGACCAAATTCTGGACGAGATGGAGCGACGGCGAGCTGGCCGACCCCCATCGGTGACCACTCCGGCGGCTCCTCCGACGACCCCGTCGGCTCGCATCCTGACGCTGATGAGTGAACCTGCGGTTGAGGCGGACGAATCTGCTGCAGCCGCCACCAGCATCGAAGAGACATGGAGCGGCCCTGCGGAGGATCATGGATTGGCCGCAGCGAGGGTCACGTCCGTCCCGGCATCGCCACCAGCGGCAACCACGGAGGCTTCCCCGACCTCACACTCTGTGCCTGCGGTGTCTGCTGCGGCGTCCCATGCGGCCGGCGACCTTCCACTGGTGTCGCCCACCAGGTGTTCGACCAAATGCGCCGAGGAGAAGGCCAACCAGGAGGTGACCGTGCTTGGACTGGGTGCGACTCATATGACCACCGCTCTGCTCGACCAGGTCAGGTCAGTACCATGGCTTTCAAACAGTGGCTACCTAGCTGATTTGCAGTTAAAGCCACCATGGCCATCCTGGATTGGTAGTGGTGAACGTTTGCAATTACCATTGGTTACGGAAGAGGGTACTGCAGTGGGTTGTATGCCTCAGGAAGATCTTCTTGGTGATAGAGTGGATATGCATCAGTTGGCGACAGTCTTGTTCAAGCCAAATTCTATTGGGAAACAGACTAAGCTACAGGATATTTTGGTTCAAATTAGTACAAACAGTTTTGCCATGCAATTGATTAATTACCATGTTGATCAGGACACATGAACTGGAATGGCGATGAGTTCCGTTTCCCGTGAGCTATATCTAATTAATCTTGACGATGCTGCCAGTTTTGCAGTGCAAATGTCAAATTCTGAGGTTGAGAAGTTAAAGCATTTATCTCGAGAGCTCCACTACCTCTGGCAGTTTAATATAGATGCTCATGTATCCTTCTTTCCGTGGAATCCTGGTGGTGGTTTGCTGGGATATTCTAGTAGAGAATTGAATTCTCCTTGCAGCTATGTCGTCGAGGAGTCATGCTATGATATCTTGGGCATTGAACAGATACAGGACATGTTGATGGAAATGGAGCTCAACGGTTGTGGCTTTGGGGTTGATATCTTGCTGCCATTAGTTCTCATGTTTGCTTCTGATGGGATTATCTCTTTTCAAGACATATCTGATTATTCTCATAACAAGTGGTTGTTTGACAGAAAGTCTGATATTTTTGGGTTGCTGCAACTAGTGACAGAGGCTCTATCACATGACACTAGCAAAAACACTCAAGCAGATCATGCAGCGACTCTGACCTGTTCTTTTGGGATTAGTTGCTTGACTATTGCTGGTCGTGTTGATCCACTTTTTCCTGGTACATCGGCAGTGTATTCTGAAGCTTTGGTGACACTAGGTGCGACGGCCTGCTATTTACATCAACTTAGACTGGGTACAGCGCAATGGAAAATTGTATGGCCACGTCACCAAGGCAGTCCAGCTAATGGCTATGAGTCTAGAGTGAAGCATACTTGGCCACCACTTTGTAAGAATTCGTCACCTCATGAGCTGCAGCAACTCTTTCGTCAGGGTGGGGATAATATTATGGCTCAAGCCACGTACTACCTCCACGTCGTCCTCAACATGATGCGCATCAACCGTGGCTACTACGCAGATCAAGTAATTGATTCATGGCCCAGCTCTCTAATTGATTCTGAGAAGAATGTTTCTAATAGGCAAAAGGGGAGCTACGGTATTCTGGAGAATTTTTCAACAGCCCAACAATTGCTCCACCGCAAAAGTGACATGGTAGGATGTATGGTCAGTTCTCCGATCAACACGCCATGGGATTCTAGTGGTTTAACATCTACTAATCTGCTCTCTTCTTGCCGTGTGAAAGTTGTTGTGCTGATGATTGGGAATTTAGGTGAACAACTTTTATCCTTTCATCAAACTCCTTGGGATCCTGGTGGTGCATGGCGTGAGCAGCACCCAAGTGCAGCAGTGCAGAATTCATATATGGCGTTGGATAAGGTGATCCCTTTGGTGGGCTACAGTTCGGACGAAACAAAATTCACGTTTGCTTGCTGGTGGAAGCATCTAATGGGAGCATTGCACTGGTTACCACAAATGAAAATTCAGAAGCTAGCTGTGACTTTCCTGATGTCAAGATGGCCTGTGACTAGGAACATTAGCAATCAAGTTATGATCAGGCTGACAAAAACATCAGGAATGCTTCATCATCCAATATGCCTCAACTCCACAGTGAACCTATCACTCTTGATGACAAGGACATATTCAGTTCAACTGATGGTGAAGAAAGCAGATGATGCCTGCAGCACTTGTTTGAAGGTACCACAACGTCTCCTGCTGCATTGTCTCCTGCTTGCAAACAAGATGCTCCGGCGTACACCACAATTGAAGATACTAAATTTCCACGGCGAAGCTGTTGATGACCCTTGGGGTCAAGGGTCACAAAAGGAGGGGGTAATGTCAGGTACCACGCCTAGTTGGTCCACGAAGACCAGGATTAGTTGTTACTCTGCATTTGTGGGCCCAGCTTGTAAGGGAGTGAGGGAGAGAGCAGGCTATATATGCCAATACTTTGTACCCACGGGAGGCAGGCAATGGATATCTAATCTAAACACAAGTCCCTGATGGGCACCAACCTCTCTTCCTCCTCCATCGCTGGCCTCGTGCTGGACGATTTCCTCTTCTCGATGTGACATCGAGGCCCTTGTATCCTTGTATCCTCTGTGTTTGGGAGATTGAGAGTGTAGGATCGTGACATATTATCTGTCTGTCCATGCACCCCGTGCGCATGATGTGAATCGGGCCAACCGGCTTACCAATCCCCGCAACAAAACAAAAAACCCCGGCTTCCCAACAACAGGAGCTAGTAAAGCTTGTCGCTGTTCATGTGGGACAAACTTGGCTTTTACAACTTTATTCATAAATGTATCTATTGATCATATGAACTTCAGACTAATGGTACCCGAAATTGATTGAGAACTAAGAAATCCTAGACAATAGAGGATTAGGAAAACCATATTTGAAAATCACAATAATTTAACTTGTATTTGATATTCTAGTATCTAACTAATGGGATCAGTCACACATTTACACCGCTAGATTTATTTTATACTATTAGATTTATGTTTTTTCTTCCATGTAGACATATGCATGACTAGCTTTTATCCGACTTAATTTGTAGTACATTGGCACGGACCTAACAAACACAATACATAAAAGATCAAGACTACTACACATTTTCCAAAATTATAGGTTTTCCCCTACAAATTTAAATTTTCATTCTACTATCTTTTTCCTCGAAATGAATTTTCAATGTTGTCAATACCCCCTCCTTTCCTAATTACCATGTGTTTGAAATTTCGTCGAAAGTAAAACTTCATAAAATTTGACCAAGTATAGGAAAAAATATCAATACATGCAATACCGAATGCATACAATATGCAAGTAATTTTGCGAGGGTTCTAATAATATTGATTTGATGATGTAGATGTCGATATACTTTCCTAGTTTTTTTTTCAAATATTACATAGTTTAACTTTGACCAAAATGTTAAAACATGGTAATTTTGAAAGGAGGGAGTGTATTCCAAATATTGAGGATTTGATATTGTACATGTTAAGTATATTTTCCTTTTCATGTTTTATTGACTCAAATTTATTGATGTTTCTTTGTGTTGTCTCAGCTTTCGTTCTTGCAAAATAACGGTCATGTTATCTATCATATCCAGCTATATCATATATTTAAGTGTAAGGGTCACACTTAATTGATTTAAGAGTTTAGTGACTGAATGAACCAACGAAAGCGGAAACAAGTTTTACCTAAGATTTGTTTAATTCTAGATTATCATTGAGTTAGACATATATGAAATCAGAGTACATTTATTGGAAGTTTCTAGGCCAGCTAAATGTTGTTCTGTATTTGTATTTTTTTAAATGTTGAAGTTGCACATTACATGATTTCTATATTTTTTTCCTTGTTGCCCATTGTGTATAGTACACATGAAGAGTAGCAAATAATAATCCCACGTCCTAATGGATAATATAGGTAGTGAATTGGGATGATGATGATCTGAAATTTCAGTCAACCTATAGATATATAGCCAGTCGCATATCCACCACTTGTCATGTCTCAGCCAGTCCCTTGTCACACTGTTTCTGATCAGCTGAGTAATCCCTCGTATATATTCGGTCAAAATTTAAAAGTCGTATTTTGAAAAAAAAACTCTGTATGCAATGTAAATAAAAATGGAGAGAGTATACCAATCTTCTAAAACAAATAACATCGACCAAGAGACTCTTTCGTGCCGATACCATTTTTTCGCGAAAATGTATAAGAAGCATTGTGTTTCGATGCATTGATAGAGAGATAGTTTATGTACAAGCCTAGAGCCAGGTCACCCTCACCATACAAATCAACCCAAGGACCTAAATTAGGGGAGCAGGTGTGCCAATAACATAAAAGGATTGCCTATTACATCTGGCGATCTATAAAGTGCTTATATTTGTCTTTCGGCTGTTTTGGTCGTTACCCGTACGATTACGTTGTGCTGCGCGTGTACATTTGGTGTTAGTTGTTGCTTCTTTTGCACCTGTTAGGCTCTAGTGCTGGACGTTTATGCCAGCCTGCTCTATATTCTGCCGCTTATTCCTTTCTTCCTTCATTCCTTTCCTTCATTCTGTTTGTTTGGAAAGCCTTTTGGCGTGGAATGGATGGAGTCCACTGCAAAGCTCTCCATTAGTTTAATCCGTCCCCATTTTCTTTAGAGAAAGGTTAATGCGATTATTTCTGCATATTATTAGTTCATGGCAAGGCATGCATTTCTGATGTCTGTTCCACTGCATCTTATTGCCAAAGTCAATCCACTACGCCTTTTCTTTCTTCCTAAGAAAGGAAGAAACGAGTAAGCTAAGTATACTCGTGGAAGATTGGGAGGTGCTTTACAATAAATCCTATATTATGTGCAACTATCAAAGTGCTCGTGATGAGGTTCGTAATGTGCATGCATGTCTTTTGCAAGGTCGGTGAAACGGTGACGCTACCGTCAGCTTTTCGTGTTGGCATTATGTCTACGGTGGCACGCCGTCGGAATTTGGCTACCTATCCACTCTAAGCTTCGACGACCTCTCTTTTGACACCATGGAGCACGAGGCACTGAACTGACTCCTCAACAGCCTCGGCGGTGAGATGGTTGACCTGCTGCCGCACCCGGACGGCTTGTCCATCAACGTCAAGGCGCGGATGAAGGACCCATGCACTGTCCCAAAGGTGTATGACGTCGAGATCCCGTTGTCGATGATCCGCAATAGCGTGCCAGCCGACTTGAGTCTCGAACAGATGATATTACCCAAGTAACTCCTGAGGAAAACAACTTTCTTACCGCACCTTTCTCTGTGGAGGAGGTAAGCAAGGCGGTTTTCCAAATGGAGCATAATAAGGCGCCAGGACCAGATGGTTTTCCGGCTGAGTTCTACCAGCATTTCTGGGAAACTATCAAGTCTGATTTGCTCGAGCTATTCGGTTTCTTTCATGCCGGACACCTTGAGTTATTTCGCCTTAATTTTGGGGAGATCGTTTTGTTGACTAAGATTCAGAATGCCGAAAGGATACAACAGTATCGGCCAATTTGCCTTCTGAATGTTAGCTTCAAAATCTTTATAAAAGTAGCGACCATCAGGTTAAATTCAGTGGCAGATCATGTGGTAAAACCTACCCAGACTGCTTTTATGCAAGGGAGGAATATCCTTGACGGAGTCGTGGTTTTACACGAGACCGTACATGAGATGCACACGAAAAAACTTGATGGGGTGATATTTAAAATTGACTTTGAAAAAGCATATGATAAAGTCAAATGGCCGTTCTTACTACAGACTCTGAGAATGAAAGGGTTCTCAGAGGAGTGGTGTGCCTGGATCCACAATTTTGTTGCCGGGGGTAGTGTGGCGATAAAAGTCAATGATGACGTTGGCCGCTACTTCCAGACAAAAAAAGGATTAAGGCAAGGTGATCCTCTATCGCCTATACTATTTAATATAGTGGCAGATATGTTGACGATCATGATTGAACGAGCTAAGACGGATGGCCAAATTGAAGGAGTAGTTCCACATCTTGTCGATGGTGGTTTGTCTATTCTTCAATATGCAGACGATACAATCCTCGTTATGAAACATGATCTAGATAAAGCTGCGAATCTGAAGTTGATAGTTTCATCATTCGAGCAATTATCGGGATTGAAAATTAACTTCCATAAGTGTGAATTGTTTTGCTTCGGTGAGGCTCAAGAAGCAGCTGCTCAATATGCCGAAATTTTTGGCTGCGAGCAGGGTCAGTTCCCAATCATGTACCTTGGGATTCCAATACATTATCGGAAACTGACTAATGCGGAATGGAGACACATCGAATAACGTCTGCAAGCTAGGCTATCTAGTTGGAAAGGAAAATTGCTATCTCTTGGTGGAAGATTGGTTCTCATTAATTCGGTACTGACAAACATGGTACTGTATATGATTTCCTTCTTCCAATTACCAAAAGGAATCTTGCATAAATTGGATTATTACCGATCAAGATTCTTTTGGCAAGGAGATGGTGAGAAGAAGAAATATAGACTGGCCAAATGGAATGTGGTTTGCCGCCCTAAAGATCAGGGAGGGCTGGGTATACATGACCTTGATGTCAAGAACTCAGCCCTTCTAGGTAAATGGCTTTATAAGCTGCTTACCGAAGAGGGGATATGGCAAACCCTCCTTAAGAGAAAATACATTGGCACAAAGGCGGTATCATAGGTATATTGGAAACCTGGTGATTCCCACTTTTGGGCTGGACTGATGGCGACAAAGAAACATTTCTTTCGCTTCGGGGTATTTAACATTAAGGATGGCTCGGAGATTCGATTCTGGGAGGACAAATGGTTAGACAACACACCCTCCGGGAGCGATATCCAGCCCTATACAATATTGTTCGTCATAAGGGAGATACCATTGCCACAGTTATGCAATGTTCCTCCGAATGTGACGTTCAGGCGCGATTTGTTTGGACCAAGACTAGCGTCTTGGAATTCCCTGCTGGCACGGTTGAGATCAGTTCAACTCACACAGGGGCCGGATGAATTTCGTTGGAATCTATGTGAGAATGGTAAATTCTCTGTGGATTCCATGTATAGGGCTTTAGTACATTCCGATGTGCTGGTTGATGATAATAAAAAAATATGGCAAATGAATATACCACTTAAGATTAAAGTAATCACGTGGTATCTTCGTAGGGGTGTCATTCCAACAAAGGATAACCTTGTTAAACGAAATTGGCATGGAAGTACGAAGTGTATGTTTTGTCCACATGAAGAGACAATAAAATACTTATTCTTCGAGTGTAGTTTCGCACGTTCTATATGGTCAGCCATCCAAATAGCGTCTAACTTATATCCACCCAAGTCTGTGGCTAATGTCTTTGGCAATTGGCTACATGGGATAGATAAAAGGCTTAGAACGGTTATTAGGGTGGGAGCGATTGCTGTTATATGGTCGCTTTGGCTTAGTAGAAATGACAAGGTTTTCAATGATAAAAAATGTCTCTCATATGCAGGTACTCTACCGTTGCACAAGTATTCTCCGTACGTGGTCCACCTTACAACGTGTGGGACATCGAGACCTCTTTACGGAGGCGTGTGCACGACTGGAGGAGGTGGCAAGGGACATTTTCTCACAACATGGGTGGCCACTTGATCGCCGGATTGGACCTCCATAGGCCGTCGAGATTGGACATGACATAGGCGTTTTACATTATCTTGTTGGTTGTAATGCGTCTATTGTTGCACAACTTTTTACTTTCTATGTTGGATATCGGCTGTGTGCATTTTGGATGCAGAGGCCGGGTGTAATGCTTAAACAATTTAAGTAATAAAGCCCTTTATCTAAAAAAAAATGCGTGCCAGCCGACAACAACAATTCTCGATGTCCACCGTCATCATACTCGCCGGAGAGGCGGAGAGTAATCGCTCCTGCACCCAACAAATTATCATCAATGTCGTCCACATGATCGACCAGGGCATGATCATCACCGGCCTACTGAAAGCGTATGTCCACGACGTGGCGGACACAAAACGTCAAAATCAGTTCAAAACTTTGGCTGGTGGGGTCGACGGCACCAATCCGCCTCACTTGTGGGGTGGCAGCCACACCTTGAGAGAACGATTGCACAGAGTAAGACTGCAAAGTTGTACCATCTAGTTTTATGTAAATTTTTAAATTTCTCTCAGTTTCTATCTAGTTCATTTCAAAAAACACCTACCTTGCATTAATATTTCAAGTTAATTTTGCCTAAAAAACGTTTCTAATCTTGTTGTCTAACTATGGAGATGACCATGTGATGGCCCTTCACGTAGTTACCTGCGTGAAAAGTAAATGGGTTAGATTGAGACTCCAAGTGCAGAGTGTGTAGTAAGTGGAAGACGTGTTTTCCACACGAGGGGTGACTCGAGGGTTTAATATCGAACTCTCGGGGAATCAGTAGTGAAGATTTATCTTTCCTATCCTTCTTTTGGTTACCTACAAAACAAAGTAAATGTTTTGGTCCTCAACCTCACCTAGTGGTTGTCAAGCACAAGGTGTGAGAATGATAATATGCAATGCAAACAAGAAATAAATATGCAATGGTGGTAAATAAATATGCAAGGATGGTGGTAGCAATGATAAATGATATTTTTGGGTTTTATATGATGAATGCAAGATGTAAAAGTGTTTTTGTATTTTCGGATTTTTAAATGGCAGAAAATGAAAAAGTGGTAAAAGTGGTTGGAAAGGTGTTTCTTATGATTAAAAATGGACCGGGGTTCATGGTTTCACAAATGCACTCTCTCTTTAATAAAGTGGTAGACAATGGAACACTAGAGTTGACATATGAGATTGCAACACAACAGTTTAATGACAAGTTATAATTATATGGGCATCACGTCCTAACATAGAGACCTTTTGGTTATTAGTCTCTCTTATACTCCACCAAGATGCGAACTAAATCATAACACCTCAGTAATTAAGATAACTCAGAGTATAGCAATAAGTATCATGACATGAAGTTAAAATAAGAACATGCTAGATCTAGTCATGGAGTAGTGGCAATGGTCACACCCACATCTCCGGTAGCATGGTATTTCTTTTTATCCCTAGTGAGGCAACAAAGTAAGGTAAGATACCCAAGTGGATCGCAGAACTTTCTCTCACGTTCACTGCACTAGCCACCCCCCGTTACTCCAACTAATGCACACGTTCCCCCTCACGCGCTCATAAACATGCTTGATCATACAAGTAAATAAGAACGGGGTACATAATATGCATCTACTTTCATAACTGAAACAAAACCATTGCAATCTCAAACATATATTAACTCATAAAAAGATCCACCACAAAGGTATTACATAGATGACCGTAATCATGTTCAGCAGCTCATACGGTACTAATTAGTGAAGCTCAAGAGAGAGAGATACATAAGTTACTTCCACAAACCCATAGTCCAGAGGTGGACTACTCCCTCTTCATCATGGAGACGGTGGAGAAGTCGTTGGAGAAGATGGAGACCACGCCGGCAGCGCCCCGCCGGAGTTTTCCCCCTCCAATCTGCAACTCCAGGTCTCTGTTTCGGTGTTTCTGTGTTTCTGCGGCGCTCCTTCCAGAAACGTCGGGGACTATTTTTATAGGGTTTTAGGTCAAACGAGTCGGTGGAGGAAAGATCGACGGCAACGGAGCTCGAGGCCCAAGATGGGGGTCCCACGCGGCCAGTACCTGGCCGCGTGGGCCACCCTTTGGCCTCGGGCCTCCGCTTGTTCGCTTCCTTCGCTCCCAAGTCTTCTTCCTTCCAAAAACTGATGCTCGTAAATTTCAGGTCATTTGGACGTCGTTTGGGTCCCTGAAACATTAAAATATAGAAATAGGGTTTTCTGCCTGTGCAGGGTTAATTCCATAAAAATAGGAAACATATCAAATATTCCCAAAATCATTATAAAACAGTGATATAACCCTTATATGATGCAAATATGACTGGAATATAAGTAAATAATGCAAAGTTCATGTATGCATTTTACATGCATCAACATCCCCAAGCTTAACCATACTCGTCCTCGAGTATGAAGGTGATAAAACTAACATGGACTTTGCAATTTAATACTATCAATGGATATCAAAGATGATTACTATTGCTACATAGAGTCAAATGATTCATTCTTAAAAGGAGTAGCAATATGCAAGATAGTTTATGAAGTGATATCAAGTATTCAATGCAAGGATGTTCAATGATAATTCACAAAGTGTAACATAAAGAAAATACTATGGACCACATGTATGCATAATGATAAGTAAGAACATCCTACAATGGTCATAGAGTATTGAAAATCTGAATATAAAAGGTGGACACTTTGGAAAGATATATATGAGTAGAGGTAAAGCATGAATAAGTTTCATCTAACTTCTGAACTTCTCTACTTAAGTTAATGATTGTAATGGTAATCCTTGGTGTCAAGCTCTCATTCCCCTATCATAGCATCTTGAATGATTAAGTTTAAAGTGAAAGCAAATATGAGTAGTGTGCTTGACAAAGTACAGGTTGAAAGTCTCATGCCCCTTGAATACAAGTACCTACTCCATGTGTTACTCAACTTGGGAAACAAAGCAAGTTCAAGTTAAATATCATTGTAAGTAATAATAGTATCATTAAGAGCGTCAACTGGGGTACCTCTTGTCCCAGGATATGGAACAAGCCCATATCAAAATGACAAGACAAACAAACAATGAACAATCTCAACACCCTTTTTATTTACCATTAGATAGCTTTTTATTGTAAGGTGTATCACAGAAGGTTCACCATAGCATGTAAGTAAATTTCCACCATGAATGATGCATGGCTTAGATTAGCGGCCCAGGCGTCTCTCTAACCATTTATACAAACTCATTTAAACTCACTTCATTTCCACATTTATTTCACCCATGGTAAGCATCCATAAACAAAAGTACATGATATCAACTAAATGAATGAAGTGCATGTTGAAAGCTTGCCATGTGACAGCACATATGAGCTAACTCTCAACCAAAGACATTTGTCAAGCCACAACATCATAATTTTAATCACAATGGGTCATATTTTATTTATGCAATGAAAGTAAAGTGTGCATCAAGTTCGAGAGAGCTCTATAACCAACTTTTCCCATAACAATCAACAACATAAGCATTTTCATTCAGAGGTATAGATAACACAAATATCATGATAAACATACTCGGAATAGCATAAAGCTAATAGGTAGATATGGTGGACTCACTGGAAAAACTTTGGTTGAAGGTGTTGGAAACAAGTTTTTGCTTGTTGGAATTTTTGGGCTAGCAAGAGGGAGAAAGTTGACCATCTAAATGCATGCATGAGTGTCCATAGAACTAACTAATCCATGTTAAACAAGTAAAATAACATTCAGCATCAAAACATGAATAAAAGATAGCTCTTGATAAAATACTTGCAAATTATTACTCATTAACAAGCTCATGAATCATGCAACTATATGTATCTTTTAAAATCAACTCAACATCCCTTTTCCCAATCTATAATAGCATCCAACATAATTCAACCCAAATTTCCAGTAGCTCTCTCATATATAAATGATAGTGTGGTGGTCTCACAAAATAAAAATCAAACCAAAACAAACAAAAAGACGCTCCAAGTTTATGCGATAAAGTGTTTCGATCGAAAAACAGAAGTTAGACGTGTGCAAACCGAGAGTGTGTAGGTCCAGTGGGGTTGTCTTCACATCCCCAAGCTTATGGTCTTCACCATCCTTGGATAGCTCTTGGTGCATCTCCTCTAATCCCTGTGAAAAAACTTCAAAACACCGTTTCTCCCATTTCTTTTTCTGTGGGGTGCATTAGTAGTGATAAACAAATAGATTTCTTGCTGCATATAATCCTTGAAAAAAATTCATATGAATGTCCAGAAAGTGTATAATGTTGTATGCCTACTCATAAACTCAATTGGATCAAAAAGATTCAAGTTAAAAGTTCAAAGCATGCATCAAACAAAATGGGACAGAATCTGTCCAGAAAAACAGCAGCAGCAAAACGTATTTTTCTACCCTACTTAACTTTGTCGAAAAATTCCGAAAAATTCATGCATACAGAGGATGAAAAGTTGCACTACAGTTCAAATATGAGCTCATTCGGAGTTACAGAATAAGAATTAAAAATCATACCGTGCACAGATTCGTGCAGGAATAAAATCTCCGAACGCTATAAGCAACTTTTCAAACCAAAATGAGTAAAACTTGGCACTTTATTAAAAATTCCAGAAACTAAACTAAACACAAGTCTCTTGTTACAGCAAGAGGACACAAAGAAAATCACAAATAAAAACAACCGGGTTGCCTCCCGTAAAGCGCTTTCTTTATAGCCATATAGCTAGGCTTCTTACTTGATGTTTATTGTGGACGAAGCTCATGAGGGAGCTTGAATGATGTGCCCTCTTCCTTGGGAAGTGTTCCATGCACTTCTTGTGTGGAAACTGAAACTTCACATTCCCTTCTTTTGAATCAATGATAGCACCTGTAGTACGAAGAAAAGGTCTTCCAAGAATAATTGGACTAGAGGTTTTATTCCCCATATCCATGATTAGAAAATCAACAGGCACAAATGTCATATGTAACTCTACCATAACATCACTTACTTTTCCTAAAGCATGTTTAATGGAATCATCAGCAAGTGCAAGTTCAATAGAGCATTTTTCAAGATTTTTCAATTCAAGTACTTCATATAGTTCTTTAGATAAAACAGAGACACTAGATCCTAGATCAAGTATAGCATGGTGTGTCTCTTTTCCAATGGTTACTAGGACTTTGGGAATCCATATATCCCCAAGCTTAGGTGGTATCATAGCCTCTTGGTTGTACCTAGCAATCTTTTCTTTCAAGACATGATTAGCAATATAAGAACCAAAACCAGCTTGGTTAACATTATGGAAGGATCACTTGCAAATTTTTGTAAGATAGATATTAATTCATGCAAGCTACAATTCTCTAAGTCAAGCAATGGTTCCTTGACTTCACTAAGCATTTTAACTTCCTCAACTTTCTCTCTTTCATTACCATAATAGTTTCCTTAGCAATTCTCTCTTGCTCATGAATATGTTCCCAAGATTTATTTATAACCTCTTGACAATATTTAATTGTTTCCTCATGTTTTTGAGCTATAATGGTGTTCTTTAATGAGGAAACTTCCTTAGTGAGCTGATCTACCCTTTCAAACAAAGAGTCTTGTTTTTCAAACTTAGATATAAATTCCTTATTAAGCTCCTTTTGAGTATATAAATGATCTAATGGTGTTTTCCAAATCACTAGAAACATTACCACTAGTAGTATATTTGTTTGGCACATATGGGGGTTTATTATAAGAGTTATAATTGTTGTTACCATACCCATTATTACCATAGTTCCTAATGAAGTTGACATCAATATTTTCACCAACTAATTCTTGCAAAGGCACATTTTCAATATTTTGTTTATTAATGAAAGCAAGAATAGTATCCATTTTAGATGACAAATCATTTGTTTCTTCTATGGAGTTCACTTTCTTAGAAGGATTAGGTGCTCTATCAGTATGCCATTGACTATAGTTTTGCAAAATGCTTCCAATATGTTTTAGCTTCTACTATAGTTTTTCCCATAAACGCACCTCCAGCAGCAGAATCAAGAATATTTCTAGACATGTAATTTAGACCATTGTAAAAAGAGTGTAGTATGGTCCATTCGTTGACCCCATGTGATGGACAAGAGCAAAAGCTAAAGAGTGGCTGCATTCATTACCTATTGATAGCATTAAAACTTGGGATGATTTAAGCATAAGTTTAATCCTATCCCAAGCCATAGCAACATGTTCATTTTCATTTTGTCTAAAAGAAAGAATGTTGTTTCTATTTTGCAAAATTTTAACAGGAGGATAGTATTTCTTAATGAAAGATTCTTTTAAATCATCCCAAGTTTTAATGCTATCAATAGGTAATGAATGCAGCCACTCTTTAGCTTTTGCTCTAAGTGAGAAAGGAAATAACTTCAGTTTTAGAATATCACTTTCCACATTTTTAAATTTCTGCATGTCACATATTTCAACAAAATCATGAAGATGCATAGAGGCATCCTCCATAGCACTACCGCCAAATTGTTCCCTAGTTATCAAGTTCAACAAACTAGAACTTCATAACTATCAGCATTTATCTTAGGTGTGGCAATGGGCCTAGCAATAAATTGATCATTTGGAGTGTTTGTGTAATCACACAACTTAGTTCTTTCTCCCATTTTAGCAAGTTTTTATGTGTTTTTTTTTAATTTTTTATGCAAAACTGAAAATAAAATGACACTAAATGATGCAAACCGAAATAACAAATGCAAGACAATGACAAAACAAGATAAATTGCTTTGAAGGTAAAGATGGATAAGATGATACTCACGTAGGTGCAACCTCCCCAAGCTTAGGTGTTAGCACAAGTTGGTGATGAAGTTGACTTGGTGAGATATCCTTGGATAAACCCGGTGCCAGAAAACAGAGCTAGTGTAGGGGACCCTTGGATAAACCTTTCAGCAATGATTCCCTGGCAACGGCGCCAGAAAACAGTCTTGATGGCCCCTCACGTAGTTACCTGCGTGAAAAGTAAATGGGTTAGGTTGAGACTCCAAGTGCAGAGTGTGTAGTAAGTGGAAGACGTGTTTTCCCCACGAGGGGTGACTCGAGGTTTTAATATCGAACTCTCGGGGAATCAGTAGTGAAGATTTATCTTTCCTATCCTTCTTTTGGTTACCTACAAAACAAAGTAAATGTTTTGGTACTCAACCTCACCTAGTGGTTGTCAAGCACAAGGTGTGAGAATGATATCAAGATAATATGCAATGCAAACAAGAAATAAATATGCAATGGTGGTAAATAAATATGCAAGGATGGTGGTAGCAATGATAAATGATATTTTTTTGTTTTATATGATGAATGCAGGATGTAAAAGTGTTTTTGTATTTTCAGATTTTTAAATGGCAGAAAATGGAAAAGTGGTAAAAGTGGTTGGAAAGGTGTTTCTTATGATTAAAAATGGACCGGGGTTCATGGTTTCACAAATGCACTCTCTCTTTAATAAAGTGGTAGACAATGGAACACTAGAGTTGACATATGAGATTGCAACACAACAGTTTAATGACAAGTTATAATTATATGGCCATCACGTCCTAACATAGAGACCTTTTGGTTATTAGTCTCTCTTATACTCCACCAAGTTGTGAACTAAATCATAACACCTCAGTAATTAAGATAACTCAGAGTATAGCAATAAGTATCATGACATGAAGTTAAAATAAGAACATGCTAGATCTAGTCATGGAGTAGTGGCAATGGTCACACCCACATCTCCGGTAGCATGGTATTTCTTTTTATCCCTAGTGAGGCAACAAAATAAGGTAGAGATACCCAAGTGGATCGCAGAACTTTCTCTCACGTTCACTGCACTAGCCACCCCCCGTTACTCCAACTAATGCACACGTTCCCCCTCACACGCTCTCATAAACATGCTTGATCATCACAAGTAAATAAGAACGGGGTACATAATATGCATCTACTTTCATAACTGAAACAAAACCATTGCAATCTCAAACATATATTAACTCATAAAAAGATCCACCACAAAGGTATTACATAGATGACCGTAATCATGTTCAGCAGCTCATACGGTACTAATTAGTGAAGCTCAAGAGAGGAGAGATACATAAGTTACTTCCACAAACCCATAGTCCAGGGGTGGACTACTCCCTCTTCATCATGGAGACGGTGGAGAAGTCGTTGGAGAAGATGGAGACCACGCCGCAGCGCCCCGCCGGAGTTTTCCCCCTCCAATCTGCAACTCCAGGTCTCTGTTTCGTGGTTTCTGTGTTTCTGCAGCGCTCCTTTCCGAAGGGCGTCGAGGACTATTTTTATAGGCGGTTTTAGGTCAAGACGGAGTCGTGGGCAAAAAGATCGACGGCAACGGAGCCTCGAGGCTCCGGATGGTGGGTCCCACGAGACCCATGTACCTGGCCGCGTGGGCCACCCCCTTTTGGGCCTCGGGCCTCCGCTTGTTCGCTTCCTTCGCTCCCAAGTCTTCTTCCTTCCAAAAACTGATGCTCGTAAATTTGCAGGTCATTTGGACGTCGTTTGGGTCGCTGAAACATTAAAATATAGAAATAGGGTTTTCTGCCTGTGCAGGGTTAATTCCATAAAAAATAGAAAACATATCAAATATTCTCAAAATCATATAAAACATTGATATAACCCTTATATGATGCAAATATGATTGGAATATAAATAATATAGTGCAAAGTTCATGTATGCATTTTACATGCGTCAACATGTATGCAAATATATGTGTTTAGCGAATGAGTTAGATCAAACTTGGCATGCAAGCGGCATGCGTGACTGGCCGGTTGGCGTGCCCAGAACTTCCATACACACTAGTACAGATCGGTCAATTTAAGACCCCGCCATCGCACACGGAAGCAGCCACATGTGTACGTTATAACCTATCGCATTCGCTTCGCAATTATAGCCGCTTGCCAGTCCCTGAACGGTGTTCACTAGTCAAACGTTCACATATGGTTGTGGTTTTTAAAGCGTATGCGATATATCGCACACAGTTACATATAACAACGCGTTTGCATTCTCGTGTTGTTTCACACACGAGTTACTTCACACATCGTCTGTAATCTCAATTGCCTCCTCGTATTCTGTTCGACGCGTGTAAACTGTACAGCCTTCTCGCCTCCTCCAGTTTGCCACGCGTTGGCGACGAGCCAGCTTCCTCATCCTGTATAATGCTACTCCCGCCGTTCGTCAGTGAACTCAGCAGCGACGCCACCGTAGACTCACTAGGTACACGATGGTGCGCCAAAAGAAGACCGCTCGCCTGTCGTGTGTGGCTCAGTGGAGCATTGCCGCGCCCGCCGCGGCTTCCGGGAACTCCTCCCCGTCTTCGGATTCCGGGAACTCCTCCCCGCCTGCGCGCCGTCGCCGCGTGGAGAACAAGTGCCCGGAGGAGGAGGAGGAGCTGAATTTGGAGAAGGGCGAGGATGCGGAGATGGAGATGCCGGCGGATTCCTTTGAGCGCGACGCCGAGGCGCGTCTCGAGTGGTGGGAGGTGGTTGAGCGCGAGGCCGAGGAAGCTGAGTTCAAGGCCGCGGAGGCCATGGCGGCTGTGCGCGAGGCCGAGAAGGCTGAGGAGGACGACCGGGCCATGATTGAAGAGCATCGCGTGGTCGAAGACTCTATCGCCTAGAAGCTAGAAGAAGACAGATCGCGCGCATTCAATGATGCCGAGGCCTCAGGCTCCGGCAAGGAGATAATCTGCATCTCCGATTCCGACGAGGAGTAGTAATAGTAGTGTAGATTATTGTAATATATTTTTTCTCTTTTCCTTATGTGTAGCATGTTTCCTCGCAAGTCTTTTGATAGAAATATCAATATATAATATATGCAATTAGTTAAAAACCACGGCAGAGCGAGAATGCCCATGTGCGTTGTTCATCTATCGCACACGACTGGAGTGAGCAATTCGTGTGCGTTGTTACCTCATCGCACACGGTTTAGCTGAAGATTCCGTTTACGTTGTTATCTATCACACACGATTTTTTTGGGTCTAATAATTTGTCTTCCCGCTTTTTTCAGAATTCACGCTTATTATGAAATACCATGATTTTCCCGTCTTTTGGCCTACTCCTGCTTGCCTATATATTTCATCAACGGACATGGCTATTTGTTTATTTAGATTTTGTACAATGCCTCACAGCACAAAAGCCATGGCAGATTTGGCCGTCGCGCCGGCGTTGTCGGAGGAACTGCTGTCCACAACGTCCGTAGTTGGGAGTAGCTCATTCGACCTCACGCCGAATGAGGCGAAGGAGGAGCTGTCCCCAGCGCACGGAGCTGGGGTAACTTCATTGACCTCACGGTGGAGGAGCCCGAAGACAGCAATTCGGATTCGACGTCGGACGAGCCGCTAGCCAGCCCAGAGGAACTACATGAGCATAAGTTGGTGGAGGTGTCCATCGCGTCGGCGCGGCGTGAGGAAGCAGTGGTGCATTGCGTGGTCGAGGAGTCTTTCGACTCTCTTCGCAAGGACCGGGTGCGTGCGCTGCTTCGCGCCAGGAAGGAGGCCAAGAAGCAGACGCGGCTCTGTATGGGTGCCGCGGCAAAGCGTTTGGCCAAGTGGAAAGTCGCTCGCCACGATGCCGAGGCCTCAGGGTCCGGCAACCCGCTCGCTGACGATGCCGAGGCCTCAATCAACGGCAAGGGCCCAGCCGGCGACGAAGACGTTGTCGTCCTCTCTCATGACGACGATACTTAGATAGGTATTACTAGGTGTTTTCTAT
This sequence comes from Poa pratensis, assembly GCA_947311845.1. NCBI lineage: Eukaryota > Viridiplantae > Streptophyta > Magnoliopsida > Poales > Poaceae > Poa > Poa pratensis. The sequence goes on along the minus strand of CAMZMU010000040.1, from coordinate 82,442,353 downwards.
GTGTTATATACATATACGTACTGTGAGATTGGGATGTCCAATCTTTTTGTAGAAGGAAGAGAAAACCATGCGTTTGAATTAATGGAGCCCTTCCGGTAGCAACTAATATTATCCAAATATTATTAACCAGGTTCCATTATGTCTAGTACTGCTTCTTTCCAAATTTTTTCAACTTTTTGTTCAGAAATTGATAAATTTGGCAAAAACTAGAGATATCGCACACGGTTACGACTCAGAAAAAGCGCGTGCGAAATGTACTCTTTAGCACAACTATCGCCCACGGTTATGCCCGTGTAGAACCGTGTGCGATAACTTATTAGACGGTTGCATGTTCGCACACGATGTACTCCTCTCTAACCGTGTGCGATACCTTCTGGGCCGTTAGGGCCCAGTAAGTGGAACCCCACCTTATAAGTATGGACCAGACGCGCTTGACCCGCACAACTATCGCCCACGGTTATGCCCGTGTAGAACCGTGTGCGATAACTTATTAGACGGTTGCATGTTCGCACACGATGTACTCCTCTCTAACCGTGTGCGATACCTTCTAGGCCGTTAGGGCCCAGTAAGTGGAACCCCACCTTATAAGTAAGGACCAGACGCGCTTGACCCGTACACACAATCCACTCTCCCCTCTCCCAGCCACCTCCTCTCCTCTACAGTCGCACACGCCCTCTTGGCCCCCGTGGTGCAGCGCTGCCGCATCTGGCCTTCCCCGCCGGCCGATGACCTCGCGGGATGCCTGTCCAAGGCCTCCCACCCCCCATGGCGATATCGCCGTCTTCTCGTAGATATCCCAAAGGTTAGCGCTCGTTTAGCACGGCCGTCTCCATGTTTTATATGCCGTATCTCACTACGAATGCCACTTCTGTTTGTACATTTATCTCTTAGATGCCGGATCCGTTAGAATATCTTGTTCATGCTCTAGCAAGGCCGGATTAGTTTGTTGCCCGATCTGTTAGAATATCTTGTTAGTCCTTGTTTATTGGTGTGGTACTGTTAGATCTTTGTGCACCTCGATTATGTTGCATCGTTGTTTTTAATAGGCTGGTTCAGTTAGATCTTCTATATTGGTTTCTACAGTTAGAATATCTTGTTAGTCCTTATTTATTGGTGTGGTACTATTAGATCTTTGTTAAACTTGATTATATTGCTTCTTTGTTTAATACTGGATCCTACTATTAGATCTTGTTTATTCTTATATATGATCTTCTATATTTTATACTTGTGTAATAGGGATCATATTTTTGTGGCACTATACAAGAAAACAAAGGGGCAGAGGGCTTTGCCCCATACCTAGTTAGCGAATAAGATCCTTGCGGCTAGGCAAGCTTCACCACATTCCTTTGACTTCTTTTGTCCCCAATAAGTGAACAAGCATTTTGATTTGCACTCTCTTCATTGTTTCAACAATCTCGTTTTAATGAATTTTATGCACGAAACATGCAGGCCTTTTGAGCAATACTTGCAAGTAGCTTGCCTTTAAGCAATACTTGCATGCATTTCTCTTCCTCTTGCCTCGAAAGATTGGCAAAGGTCAAAGAAGGATAACAAAGTTTCTCAAATATCATCTGGAAAGAAGGATGATGAGATTTCTGAAGTATCCTTCTTTTCTAACGAGTTGCGTCTACCCTTGCCGAATCACATATGTGATATCCTCTGCGGGATGATGACCATGATGAGGTGCAACTAGAAGACATTTTTTGCATTCAAAACAAAGACGTAACCAAGAAAAGTTTGTTCTTCTTTTGTATAGTTTTCACATTTTTGTATCTAGCAATTGATACTTTTGCTGCAATGTACGAATATGAAGTGTGAAATGAATGAAACAAGACGGAGATTTGCTGCCGGTGCTTGTTCTTGATATTTGCATGTGTGAAAATGTATGAATCTGAAATGAAAGCCTACAGGCTTGTTCCTGAAAAATTAACCAGTCGTCTGCGAAGTTTGCGCCATCCCACACGATTTATTTCTCCGTCTGTGATGCCTGCTCACATCGCCCTCCCATGGATAGTGACGGGCGCTATAATCGTTTGCGATGGCCAAAGTCGGGTTTGTGTTTGCCCAATCTGTACTAGTGACAGGACATGGGTCGGGCTTTGTAATAATATTTTCTTGACCTTTCTTTCGTGGCTGCTAACATGGCAAAGTGTAGGACCTTCGTGTAAGGAAAACTGTTAAAACGTTTGTTTAATCACTACTGAATTGGATAATAGGTGGGGCCACTTGTCATAAAACGTGTTAAACATACGGTAAGTTGGCCATACCTAGAGGTACCTGGCGTCAAGTGCGTCAAGTGGTGTAGAGGTAGCGTTGAGTAGTGTAGAACTAACGAAGTCGCTCAAGTTTTTGGGATTTTACAATTCAACGAAAACTTGGCATAGCCTGAAGTTCGGCGAGTGCCTTTTTAGTATTGTGAGGATGAACTAAAAAATATATTATTCTGATCCGATACTCAAAAGAATCTTATCAACAATTGAAGATACAATGTTATTGCACTAACTGCAACACCAAATCACCCACCATACATTATGAGGAGTATTTGTGAAAATCTAAACGTCCCGATTCTAATACTACCTCCGATCCATATTAATGGTCTCAACTTTATCTAGATACGGATGTATCTAGTTAAGTGTTTAGACTAGATGCATCCGTATCTAGACAATGTTGAGACCATTAATATGGATCGGAGGGAGTAATATAAACTTGTGCTATTTAGTCACGGTGCTTTCAATTGATAACAGCAATATTATAATTTCTATATCGTCTCTCATTCTTAAAAAGAAACTTAAGAAAACTACGGAGAACCCCGAAAGGAACGATGTCGCATTAGGAGAAGAATAATTAAAAGCCTAATCCTAGCCTGCAATGAGACGATTCAGCCATGTGTGCTGCTTCGCTTAGTGCGATGTTATTCTTGTCGTCCTCCTCCTCCTGAAGCTCCTCCTTGACGCCGATATTCGCATTCACGTCCACCGCCTGCAGCTCCTGCCGCATGTCGAACACGTCGACTAGTGACGCCACCTTCATCTCGCATTCCTTCTGGCCAATCTGGTAGTGCTCCTCGAGCTGCTGCCCTAGGCCCGACGACATCATCGGCCCCAGTTGATCCAGCTTCTGATGACCATCATCAACGTCACAGCCGGAGTCGTAATCGAAATGCTCCATGACGTCCACGTTAATGTCGACGCCGCCTGGCTTGCTTCCGGCGTCTTCGCCTGCTCCGGTCGTCTCGTAGTAGAAGTAGTCGTACAGCTGCTGTTGCTGCTGCTGTCCACCGTGGTGATCTTGCGGTTGAGGGCTGTTGTTCAGGTCGTCGTGATCTGCGCCGTTGCGTATCACCGCGTCGGCTTCTTGTCCGACGTACAGCGCGTCGACGACAACCTGATCTTGGTCGGCACCGAGGAGGAGCGGCTGATGGTTGGATGACGTGACCTCGAGGTCGGCGCATGTGCCGTCCGTGCGGCCGCCAGTCGGCAGGGCCCCGACGCACGGGGTGGCCTGGCGGTAGAGGTCGAGGTGGTGTTGCAGGGCGGCGAGCTCGGCCAACTCGAGGTTGCAGGTCTGCTCGAGTTCGGTGATTATGCGGCAGCAGCCTCCGGCGGGATCCATGTGGCGCATCTCGGCCTCGTAGATGAGCGTTTGCATGGCGGCATCGCAGAGCTCCGGCTTGAGACGGCGCAGCGTCTTGAGGATGTTGCTGACGCCGAACAGGCGGTGCGCGTGGAGGAAGCGGCGCTGCTGGTCGGCGGGGAAGTAGGGCGCCAGCGGGCAGTCCGGGTTGCACTTGCGCCGCTGGTACTTGCACGCCGCGCACGCCTGGTTGGTCGTCCCACCGCTGCTGCCTCCGCCTCCGCCACCACCGCGAGGGGAGACGCTGTTGGACTGCGAGCGCGCGCCGGAGTGGAGGTGGTAGATATGCGGTTTGGTGTTGTTGTTGCCGTTGGTGGCGGTGGTGATGCCAGAGGTGGGGTTGGTGATTGTAATATGGAGGTGAGAGGAGCAGGCGGCGGAGGAGGAGGTCATTGCTGCGCGCGCGCCGGCAATGGCGACGGAGCTGCGTAGCTAGCGAGGTCGGAGGCGTCGGTGGAGGGGTGGCTCGGGCGTCGTCGTAGGAATAGGAGAGGCCTGATGGGGAGCTGTCAATGCCATTGGTTAGGAATTAGCTGGGTGATGCCTATTAAAAGGGATCCATGCGATGGAAGCATGCACACCCATCTCACATGATCGACCGTGGAAACAGTCGCGGCTTGGGCTCCGAGCGTTGCGGGTGCTAAGACTTCGCCTCGCGATTTTAGTTACCACTTCTCAGTCAACGTTGGTGAGGGGATCATATCTGATAGCCATTTGCGGTCCAAAGTTCGCAGCTGCGTGGAGCTTTACATTCTAGATTTGATACGTAGTATCTGGCAACCGAAAAACTGATTTCCTGCAGCTAGCTTAGTGGTCTTTCACCAATGTCTCTCACCACAGATGCAAGGCCAAAACGATTAATTAATTATACAAGCACTCATCATAAATAAGGAAAAAAATACAGAGATGTCCGAAATACACACATCATTACTCCATCTGTCCCAGTTCAAATGGCAAATGCAAAAAAGGAGGCTAATTCCTCGTGCGTGCGCACCGTTTTCCTCTCCTCCTCTCTCGCGAAGAGGCGGCGGCGGCCCAGTCTCCCAATCTCCTCCGGCCAGGACGCTGGTCTTGGTCCCCTCTTCCTCCGGTTGCCGCTCCGGTGGCGGCAGGAGGGAGGGGACTCCGCCGTCCCGTCCTGGCCTCCCCTCCCTCATCTGTTCTGGCCTATAGTTAAGGTTAGGTTTTGTCTCCTTTGGTGCGCTGTTGGGGTGGTGGGAGCGGTGCCCTGACAAATAAATCTGTCTCAACTCTATTCCCATACCTGCGCTGTCCTTCATGGTGGAGTCTCGGAGTTGATGGCATCGTGTGCTTGCAGACTTTTCAAGTCCATGGTTTTAGGGTTCTTGGATGGTGTCGACGAGGCGATGACGACTTCATCAGATGAGTCTTTCCTCCTGCTCTGTCGTATTACCTTACAAAAAAAAAAGGGGCAAATGCAAAAACTTGCCACCTACTAGGCGCATTAGCATTTAATCCTCTCAATCAATAGCTGGTTGTCTCTCCCAACTAATCTATGTAAGATTTTAGCGCCAATCAATTAGCACTTTGGACCTAGATATTTACCAATTGAACCATTTAAATTGGGACGAAGGGAGTATCATCCATGGGTTACTAAACCCACTGAAGTTAACTAGACATAATTGATAGACTTCTCTAAAGCTCACATATTTGTTGCATATTCTGATATTCACTATATTGCGAACATATTGGTATATATGTCCCGGTCTCCGCATCCATTGCTGCCCACAACCACATGTAACTAGTGCAAATATAGAATATGTAATAACTACGTATCATATCTAGGTTTTAAAATAACATGTTAGCTATTAGCCCAAATTCCACAAGCCCAAAGGGATTAGCTCACTGGAAACGATCATATATTAGACTAGCACGTTTCTTTTTATCAAGATGTCAAGTTTGATGCACTAGTCAACGCAATCATATGTCTGAACTGATGCAAAGGGAAAGTACAATCCCTATATACATTTCAACACCTCCTCTCACGTGTGATGTGAAAAGTCAACAAGGGCTACTAGCTTACAGAAGTCCGCAAACATTTTAGTCTCCTCTCTTAGTTCATCGAGAGGAAAGCTACACGCCCCAAAAACAATGACTAAACATGTTTGCGGATTAACAATCCCTTGTTCACCAAATGTTCGTGCCGACAAGTACTTCACAACTAAATCACATATGTGGGTATGTTTTGACCAAAAAAAAGTCGAACTCTTTCATTATTGGACCATAGAATGTTATTTACCACCTGATGACTTTAACCAATGAGGTACGACTTGATGGATAAAATAAAATAATAAATTGTCGAAACATATTAAAATATGGTGTGCTTTTGAAGATCTAATCGAGACAAATCCCACTATGAGATGAAAAGTAAATCGCTTACAGGATTTGAGAGATAAAACATGCTAGCCTCCGTGGCTGCTACATTATTGTAGAGGGCACTCTAAGTTAACCATAGTAAAGATTTATTCGATGGCGGCGGAGGAACCAATAATGAGAATGGATAGGATCTGATGCGTCAAACATGAACAAATTAAAACTACGACCAACGATGCTATAGCAAAGTAAAATAATTAAGAGAAGACCAACCAACGATGTTAACCATGGCCATGTTACATGTCTTGTAGAACAGGACTAATTAACACCCTAAGTTAAACCATAGCTTATCATGGGGCCGGGTAATGTTCTCACATGTTGCTGGGTGAAAAGAATTAGAGTTTAATAATCGCGCCACTAGCTCTTGCATGAACAACACATGCTTAACAACCTCATAGCTTTTGTACGCGTACAGATGGGACGCAGCTTTCGCCTGTATCGGGTATACGTGTGTTTCCACTCATTTTTTCTTCTTTCGTTATACTTTATGGCTAATTTTTTTAAATAATACATTTTTTTACAGAAATTTTGATGAATATTACACGGATTGAGACTATTTCAAAAATAATACACCCTAATTTGTGGCCTGGACGATAAGCACCTATCGTCGGGGGCCCGGACGATTAGCCCTTATCGCGTTGGCAGCAGATGAGCCACTCGTCCTCCCGTCCACGTCGCCGATTAGGAGGCCTATCGTCCAGGCCCCCGACGATTAGTCGCTGGATAAAAGCAACGCCCGTTTCTTTCTTCTTCCTCGCGTTTCCTCTCTGCTGTTCTTCCTCCTCCGGCTACTCTCTCCCGATTTCGTCCAATCAACCACAGAAACTCCATTTTAGAGCATATTAGAGGTGCTAGGGAGCAAGGGCAACATCCATATCCTCATGGGATAGTTAGGGGAGGCGATTTGGTGGAGGGATGGTGGAGATGTGGTGCTCATGGTATTTCACCTACGTTACATTAAAAATTCTTGTCCAAATTACAGGCCCAGTTGACACACGAGCTGCAGACTGATGTGGCTGAGTACGCTCGTTCGCTTTCGATCGGACCACTACTTGAGCGCCCGCCGCATTACCCTTGGGTGCGGCGCTTGGAAGAGAGGCTCCGAGGTATCTACGAGGTGATCACTTGCAGACGTTCCGATGTTGATCCGCGTCATGCAGCAACGCGGCCACCTCGTCCTTCCCAGCCACAGCCGCAGCCCCAGCCGCAGCCCCAGCAGACTCCTGAGCAGCCACAGCGACACCGACACCAGCCGCGACCACGTCTACCTACGCAGACTACGCCCAGACCACCGCCTCCTGACCAGGCTGGAGGTTCGTCGTGGCAGCAGCAGCAGCAGAGCCCAATGTCGGGCTTCATTCTTCGTCCACCACCCCAGCCACAGGGTATGTATTTTGTTATCTCTTGTTTTCGATATTAATCATGGTACAATTTCGTCTACTAAGTTTTTATGTTCCCTCTATCAGGATATCAGTCTTCTATGTCCGGCCAACAGTCGTCTGGATCCCCGTGGGAGAGTGAGCCGGAAGCGTACAGCCATCACGGCAATTGGATGGGCATGTACAACACTCCTCCACCACAGCCCACACAGGAGACACAGCAGGAGCACGACAAGTCCCTGATTCCTGCACGTGACGTTCGGCCACTCCACAGGTTAGGTTGGACGCCACCGAATCCACCACCTCCGCGCCGTGGCAGACGGCGTGGCTGACACTTCTAGACACATGTCTACCTATCTATGTATGAGAGCTTTTTATTTATGGAAAAATCGGCAGAAAAACCACGGTCGCGGCAACGAAAAATAGCAGGAAAACAGCCTGCCATGCAGCTGTCGTGCACGGCACAGCGTGCCATGCAGCGGTCGTCCGGGGCGCCGACGACCAGACCCTGTCGTCCGGGCCCCCGACGATAGGTGCTTATCGTGTTGACCGCCGACGAGCAGGTCCTTCGGCGCGTGCAACCGACGGACGACGACCCTATCGTCCGGGCCCCCGATGATAGGTGCTTATCGTCCAGGCCGCAAATTAGGGTGTATTATTTTTGAAATAGTCTCAATCCGCGTAATATTCATCAAATTTCTGTAAAAAAATGTATTATTTTAAAAAATTAGCTACTTTATGGACATCAGCATTCAGCAATAGGGCCGAAGAAGCTTGCCGTCTTCTCAGCCCTACTGTAAATATATACTACAGCACACTTCTCAGTCCTCACCACCTATCTTGCCGTCTACCGATCACCAGCATCTCCTTTTAAAGCCTTTCAAGACCGAGAAGAAGGTGTTGAGTAAAGATCCATTCGATGGCGGCGGAGTCTTGGTGGTGCTGGCCGCCATCGGCGTGGCTCAGCTCCGGTACATCGTGCTTCCTCTTCTTCAACGCCATCGTCGGCGTCGTGGTCGTGTTGTCGTGGGGGCGTGGTGGCGATGCAACTCTGTCGACCAGGCGCAAGAGAGTTACCCGGAGCGCGTCGTCCATGGTCATGGAGCGCCTCCGGTCCGTGTCGACCATATTCTCTTCCAGTACCCGGCGGCCGACTACGACAGCATCGCGCCGCCGGCGTTGACGCTCCACCACGTGCAAGCAGCAAGAGTACTACTACACGTCCGAGGAAGAAGGAGAGATGAGGCTGGCGGTGAGCGAATTGAAGCCGAAGCCAGCCGTGTCGCTGGTAGAAAGCATGGCGGCGGCCATGGCTGTACGGACACCGAGCGCGCCTGTTGCAGTAGCAGCGGTGTCGACATCAGGGTGCGAGAAAGAAGAGGCAGGCACACGGGAGGAGATGTCAACACCAGCCGCGGTTACAGTCGAGCGGCGAGCATATGTGAGATGGTAGAGAAGGCGGAGGTGAACGCGCGGGCCGAACGGTTCATCCGTCAGTTCCGGGAGGATCTCAAGCTGGAGCGCCTGAACTCCATTCTCAGCTGCGGCCGCTCCGCACCGGCACGGTAGCTATTCACCGGCGCATGCATGGTGACTCGTGACGACTGCTCCGATAGCTTTAATTTGTTTCCGTGTATTACTAGAAAACTAGCGGGGTGGCCCGCGCAATTGCGCGGCTAGATAAACTTTTTATATGTTAGTTAAACATTATGAGATTATAAGAGTTTTGAATGTTTATTTGGTCTTAAATAATTTTTTGTAGCATTTGGTTTTATCAGCTTCCTTTTTTAACTCAACCATAAACATATATCACTTAAACAGGTTATGTGTCAGGCGAATTCATAATTTGTGTTCCCAATCCGTTCAATGTTATTCTTTGATTTGGTGAAAAGGAAAATAATATATAGTATATTTTAATTAACATTTGCATATCTCTAATATGTTGTTGTGCCACAAAGTATGTACATTTCTCAGTGCACCACGTTCCTAGTTTTTTTTTGTTGACCAACGATGATCCTTTCGATGCATTGCTTTATACCAGCGTTTCTTTTTGTGGTAGGTAAGGAAAACTCTCTGCTTCTCTCTTCTTGCTTAGCTCTCAGTTCCTTACTGCTCTAGACAAATCCCTACATCCTGGACGATTGATTGGCAGCGGACATGGCGATACCGGGAGCTTACCCACTGCCTGGAGGTCGACCTGCGGCAGAGGACTTGAGCGGAGCGCCACGGCGTCCGCCCTGAAGGCTCGATCTGAAGGTCCCGCGGTGCCGCCCGGCTGTTCCCGCTCCGCCGCTCGCCTCTCGCGTCGCCCTCGTTCAGTGGCGACAGCTGCAGCATACATTCAGCAGGCAAGGTATCTCATGCCTCGCTGCTCCAGTCTCACCTTGCAATGCTACACCGTTGATTCCGCATTTATATTTGTAATATTTTATTTTCCCCAATTTGATTCTAGCATTTGATCTAATTTCAACAGGATTCGTATTGTCACCGGGAAACATAACAGTAGCAACAGAGCTATTTAATCTGACTTCACTTCTCGTGTTTGATCTTAATTTTAGCATATATGTATGTAGGTATTTAAAATGGACCATGTCGAGGAAATGCATGTGAAGCATAATAAGACCAAATTCATGATTGAGAGATTATAAAGATACATTATCCCATTTCTTTAGAGAGACGATTTAAGGTGTCGAGGCTTTATCTTGCCGTCCCTTATTTTGAAAGGTAGATTGCAGTGGCTGGTAATGTCTGTGTGGACTGCACCATGCACGACCCGGCACGAACCTTAACACATTTCTATTTTCCCCCAAATTTTGATCATAAGATGATCCATTACTCATTGTTATTAGCCTTTGATTAATAGTGATATCTGTTCTCTTCTCTATGACGTTTGTATCGCGGAAATGTACGTGGCATCGATTTTAGGTTTGATATTATTTCAGCCTGAATGGCATTGTAATTGCTTAACATACAATAGCAATATTGCGAAATCTCTAATAGTGTGTGTGTGTTTCATTTAACTTGTAGCCGGATCAGCCATGTTAAATCCACCATCCTGTATCCATCCTAAGGAGAGTTAAGCTATCTTGGAAACCTCTTTGATTGTAGATTTGCGTCTTTTTGTATTATTCGTTGTCGAGAATTTAGGTTTTTTTTAAAATCAATATATTAAGCTAGCAAGCCGCCTCATTAAAAACCTTCCAGTCCCGTTAGGTACCCTGGTAAGGAAAAGAGTGCGTCTGAAACTTGCTGCTTCAACCAATAGTTACATCGTCTATGAGAGTTTGCAATAAAAAAGCTAGGTTGTTCATCGGCCCAATTACAATATCTCCTTGTAAACAATATTCTTTGCGCTATCTTCACCTGGACACTCATTGTCATCAATTAGCATCTTTAGTCCTTCTTTGTTTGTGACTCTTGACAATGCCACATACAATTGCCCATGGCAGAATACTTGCTTATTCAGATATATTCCTACCTTGTTCAAGGACTGACCTTGGCTCTTATTTATGGTCATCGCGAAGCAGACCGATAATGGATATTGCCTCCGTTTCACCACGAAAGGATATTTTGAGTCGCTGGGTGACATGATGATGCGAGGTATGTATACCTTATCGCCAACGTGTGTTCCTGTAATTATTTGTGCCTCAATGTATTTGTTTCCAAGCTGTGTTATGGTCATTCTCGTTCCGTTGCATAAACCTGCAGCTTGGTTGATGTTACGTAGGAGCATCACTGGCAGACCTACCTTCAGTTTTAGCTGATGGTCTGGGATTCCTGGGAACTTCAAGGTGTTGAGGAACTCGGTTGGGCACATGTTTTCCAATCTGCTGCTGTTACTTGTCTTGCACATGGTATCCAGGCTTCGGTATGTCACCTCTTCACCTTGTATCTGACCCATTATGTGCTCATTTATCTCCCTCACTGTATCATTTCTTGCACATAGTATTGCTCTTTCTTCTAGGAATTCCCTCTCACGGTATCTTTGCAGCAGGTTTGGGTATGTGCTTTCGACTATTTCTTGTTTTGGATTTTTTCCTTTCTGTAGTACTTGGTCCTTTGGTATTTTAATCCAATCATCTCCTTCTTCTGATGTTGTTTTTCCGTCTCCTATTTGTAGTATCCACTCTGCGAATTCAGCGACCTTTTGTTTTTGTATTGGATCATCTGACAAACACTTCAGCCGCATGTTTCTTTTTAACTGAAATATTTCAAAGTGCTTCCATAGGTACGACCTTTTTATTGAAGCATTAACTATCTGCTCTCTCCTTCCCTTTGTTATAACTGGTAAGATTTGCCTGAAGTCCCCTCCTAGTACCACTGTCATCCCACCAAATGGCTTTCCATCGCTGTTTTTGTTTGTGAACCTGAGAATGTCTCTAAGGCTTTTATCTAACGCCTCGAAGCAATATTTGTTTGCCATCGGAGCTTCATCCCACAATATTAGTGAGGTCTTCTTTATCAGTTCAGCCAAATCGGATCCTTGTTTTATTTCACATGTTGATTCTTCTGTTATATTCAGTGGAATACGGAATCTTGAGTGTGCTGTTCTTCCACCTTGTAGAAGCAACGCTGCAATGCCGCAGGATGCTACGGCAAGCACTATTTTTCCCTCCGATCTTAGCTTTGTCGTGATTGCTTTCCATAGATATGTTTTGCCTGTGCCACCATATCCTTCGACAAATATCTGTTTTCCTAGCCTTTTGTCTACAGATTCCATTACCGCATCGTAGGCTTTTTTCTGGTCTTGGTTTAGATTGTTTAGTATGTTTTCGTGTTCAGCCTTTAGCTTTTCCATGTCGTAGCTGACCTCTTCATTTATTAGTCTGTTCCCAAGCTCCTCTATCTCAGCAACATTTGGTAGGTCTAAGTCTGGATAGTCTTTTAGTGACTTTCCTACCTGTCTCATCAGCTTCTCTATCTCAATCAAACCATATGATTTTTTCTGTGTGGTTGTAAGCTGCAGAGTTGGAAAGTTAAGGATAGTTCTTCTTTTGTATTGCATATCTTCGCACAATGCCTCCCACGTTGAATCCCACAAATCTTTTGGGCTTGTTACTTCACAATGTGTCAATATGGTGGTGAATAGCTGGCGTAGCTGTGTTCCAGATGCCCAGCTTGATGCTTCATTGATACAATCAATCCATTCATTGTCATCATCAAGAAATCCTAGCGATTGGCATGCTGATTTGTATGTTGGGTGAATGACTCCATTGACGGTTCTAATGTTCTCAAATGATGTGCATCCTTTGACCGTGTTTAGAAGCATCCTTAGATAGTATCGCTCACCACTTGCTGGATGAGCGTAGTAGATTCTTCCAATTGCAAATTCCCTTGTCTTCCTCTTCTCCCAGGTTTTTGTTTTGCTTTTCCATACAAATTTCAAAGGGAACTCTGTGTAGGTTAATTCTTTTCCTAGCTCGTGTATTTTATTCGCCTCCATCCACTGAGTGAACTTTGTAATTTTTAATCCTTCCCTTCTCACTATGCTCTCAAGATCAGTCGAGTCAGGAAAAATGACTTGCTGCTCGTTTTCAAGATGGAATGGAAGCCTCTCGACGGGTGGTTCACGGTAATGTAGATCAAACTGGAATATCCTCCAACAGGCTTCTGTTGTTGATATGTACCTCATCTGTAGGTATTTCTTGATCTCGTCAGTATCGTTTGCCGCGTCTGTTTCCTTCAACATGGCTGTGACTTGGTCGTCCTCTTTATGGATGTACTTAAATAGGTACTTGATTGACCTTGATCTGTTGCACCACTCGACGTTTATGTGAGCCTGAAATTTGACCAACAGATCCCGGTTGTATGGGACGACAAATCCATTGTCGAGCATGACATCTCCCTTTTTTATCTGCCTTCCGTCTTTCCTCCTTTTATATACTGGAAAGCCATCCTCGTCAATCGTAGTATTTTCATTGAACCTTTTTGGGAAGTGCTTGCTGCACTTATGGTCCATCATGCATGGTGACTTCTGATTTGCCTCTCCGCACGGGCCATGCATCATGAAGTTCCCGACAGCTGCAAATGCATCTGGATCATCATCCTTGTCGGGGATCTCCGCGCTTATTATTTTGTCAATTTGACATGGTTCAGGGTACTTGTCTTTGTCCTTAAGAAATATTAGTATGTGAGCATGAGGGAGTCCCCTCTTCTGGAACTCTATTGTGTATATGACTGTAAATGATAAAGAAATTTTGTTAGATTCATTAAAATTAGTATTATTGTTCCCAATTCACATTGTACTTTCTAAAGATAATTAAGTTTCTTGGATTCATGGAAGATAATTCTATAGTTGATGGCACTTACTTGCAACTGTTTGTCCAAAGTGTCTCTTTTCTTTTATGTCTCTCATGAGCTCTTTGAGTTTAATCATAAAAACTCGGACCACAATATCTGGTCTATCGGCTGGCTTCTGGCCACCTCCTGCTTCGTCTAGCATGTACTGAATCTCAGGCCAATTTGCATTGCATGTGAATGTTATAAACAGATCTGGGTATCCAGCCCAACGGCATATTGCAAATGCATCTTGTAAGTTCTGTGCCTTGTTTCTTCTACCACCTGTAAAAGATGAAGGAACTATTATCCTCTTTCCAACTTGCTCTGTTCTTGTGTCCCCCCGCTCGAGTGCATCCTGCAGCCCGCTGTAAAGCTCAGTTCTTAGCTTTCCTTGATTGTGCCATAGCCAGTTTAGTCTATTCTGCTCAATGCATGTCCAAGCATCAACCCAAAATTGAAGTGACAGATGTCCAGACTTCAGCAACAGCATTCCCTGTCGAGGACGCTGTTGTAGGTAGAATGCGTAGTATTCCAACATGGTTACATGTTTTCTCCCTTTTTCAGCTCCATTTGTTTTCTTATATGGTATTTCAAGTCTGAAACCATCTTCCCCGTATGGGAAGAGTAGTGGATACTGCATGGCCATGAGTTTCGGGTGGATTTCTGATATCCTTTGTGGTACCATATTTTTGTACTCAACAACGATGTCGCGTCCTTGGCTCTCTCCAGTTGGATCTCTGACGACTAATGCTGCAACTTCAGATGCGGATGGAAGGTTGTGAGTTCCGTTTCGTTTGTCTAGTATTCGAAGTGTATAGTCATGGTAATCACCTTCTTTGAATCTATCCCTCGCCATTCTGAATGTTTTTGCAATAATGTTGGTTTCATCTAGCATTTTTTGCATTTCTTCGACAATATGTGGGTCCACTGTAGGTTTTTCAGCATTGCTTCTTGATGCATTTATCCTATTGCTCACCTCATTTTCAGTATCATAGATGTACAGCTGACTGAACCGAGGTTTGTTGTCACCTTCAGGTAAAAGAGTTCCAATGTGATGGTAGTTCTCTCCATGCAAACGAAATATATATGGTCCTTTGCGAGTGTTTATTTCTTTGTCCACAGTTCCTCCCATTGATGTGAATGAGAACATTGAGTTGTATGCCCTGATATTTGTTTTGAAGTTTACTGAATCTTGTCCTTCACCTGTTAAGAGGCTTTGAAGATACGGTGGAGGAACTTCCTGTGGTGGCAGACTGATTTTTCCTTGCTTGCAACATATTCCAAAAGATGCTTCTCTAGTTCCTCTGTTTGAATTTAACCGTTCTTCACACCATAGCAATGAAGTGCAGTGTTTGCAGTTGCATGTTGGCCTTCCAAAGTTCCATGGCTTGCTATTAGCCAATGGGGAAGATGTGGTACTGTTAACCCTTGTTCTCTTCGCGCTCATTGGTTGTTGAGGTTGTTCATTGTTTCTTTTCCTACCACTTGCTGCTGGCGTAGATTTGTTTTGGACCCTTGAACCTGCAAATGACCGCGTTAGTCATATATGTATTTTCTGTTAATAAAATAGATGGCTTATGCAAAACTTAATAGTATTTTTTAGGATTTCTTGGTAGATAAGTCTGATCTAAAAAGAAGGATTTTTTTGCTGCTAGTGTACTATTAATCTAATAGTTGTTTGAGTACTCTTGATATTTGTGTACGTGTTACATATTTACAATGCAGCATTTTAATACGGTTCCATTTGCAGCAGCACAAACGACGCTTCCTAAATCAACATCAGAATAGTTTTGACACGGAAGGAGCATACCAAGAAGTGCATGGTGTCTGTTTGATCGTCTTGGTGTTGCAGGTGTATAGTTTGCGTCTGCCTTGGAGCGTTCCGCCATCTTCTGGGCGTCCTGTATTTGTAAATAAATCTCCGTCATGGCATAATTTTGAAGAATTTCAGTATGAAGGCATGTCGATATGAATTATTGTAGAAAATAATGCCTCATTGAATTTTGAGCATGAAAGACATTGAAAAGAATGATTGAAGAAAGTACATGATGACTTATATTGAGGAATATTCTGATTATAATGAGGAAACTTACCGTGAGAGCACCTGGGTGATGTATAATGACGTTGTTGTGTACTGAATCAGCTAGTTGCGTCTTTTGATCTAAACGGCGAGTTGTGTCGAGAAATTGTTTCGATCGGTGATTTCTCGGCGAGTCGTGTCGAGAAATTGTTTCGATGGGTGATTTCTTTATTTATCTTGCTTCTCGGTCGAAGTTTCCTAGAGGCGATCGGATACGAATCCTACATTGTATGGAAGTCGGCAGGTCTGGCCCTGAGCAGTTTCAGGCCCCAAATTTTTGGGCCCAACCGGTACGTACAATATTAAACTGAATTTTAGTCCAATTGCTACCAGTTTGGGCCTTGTACGCATCGCTAGAAAAAAGGACAGTCTCACTTTCCTGGTCGCATCGATTTATCCTCTTCACGTCAGTCTCCTTCCTCATTCTCCTTTTCCATTCCCCTAATCAGAGCATTAGCCATCGCCTTCGATTAGCAGCTGGCGTCTGAGCTTCCACCTTAAAATCGAGGTCTCCTACCGTGCATATGCATACGCTGCAGGTTAATTGATTCTTGGCTAGGGTTATTACAGAATCCCCGGCTGACGACGCTGGCGATGTGGCCGGCGGCACTTTGAGATGATTTGGGTCGAGCAAATCTGTACACCAATCGTCAGGGAGAGTACAGTGTGGCCGCATGTACCAGCGCAGGTTTGCTCCAATTTTGATTCACGCCCAATTTTGTCCCCAATGCTCTTTTCAGTTAGCTGGTTGCATGCCTGCTCTTTATAAATCTATTAAGCAGAGAGAGACCCACAGGCTCGACGAAACCAAAATTCTTTTTGGACAAAGTAAATTTTAATGATATGTACACTGCGATTATTAGGAACAATCTAGGTGAGTCCGTTGTGTCTGTCTCTGGTGCTTACACTCCTGTCCAAGTGCGGAATTAGGAGGAGCACCTGCAAATTTGAAGGGAGTAAAAGCTGGCATTTGTTTTTATCTGAAAACTCGCTGATCGTTGAATCTGCTTCCAGCTCAGTAGTTAGAAGAGATTGGTGTTTCCGTGTAACTTGATCTGTTCATCTCATTCTCCTTGGAAATATCCTTTTCAAAACGTTTGTGTTTGGTATGAAAAAAAATCATTGCTATACAATTCTCTTCAAATTATTCTGGTCGAGTACACTAATCTAAGCAACCAATGCCATCTGGCCGTCTTGCATATTAAAGTTCCTAATCTGTATCTGAGGCTGGATTTAGCACGAACGGACCAACATATCATGGTGACGCAATCAGCTTGCATCTTAAATACATATGTCAGACTGCATACACATATATAGATCATAAATGAAGGAAAACTCATCCAATTGTATTTGGATGTTTCATAACTTCATTTTCACATAATAAATCTCAGTGTTTTATATGTAATATCAAAAACAAATTTATAAATTATGGAACATATTTTCGTCTGTAATAGCATACTAATTCTAGACTGTCTCTTCTTTCTTGTGCCTATGCACCTTTCACATCAGCTTTTCTTACTTGATCCCGTTAGCCTTTTTAGCGACGCTTCGTGTCATCCTCTTAGCTGCAGTAAAAGAAGCTTTAGTTTTTTCATAGCCAACGTCTGAGCCTTCATCTTCAAGTTTGCGTGTCATCCTCTTGGCTGCAGTAACAGAAGCTTTATTTTTTTCATAGCCAACATCTAAGCCTTCATCTTCAAGCTTGGTATCCTTGGTTTTTCCCCGAACACTTCTCTTTTTTATTGGGACTTCTTTCTCTACTGTTGTAGATTTTATTTTTTCATTTCCTTCATCCCCTGATTCATCAGATAGGACAACAGTTCTTTGTCTCTTCTTTTTTTCATTGACACTTCTTGATGACCTTCTATCTTCGTCCTCTTTTCTTGTATCTTCTGGCTCTTCTTTCACACGGACCAGTTTGAATGTGCTTTTGCTAGGTTGGCGTTTGTTGTCTTGTACCTGCAATATTGAATTATATCAATAAAGTAAGAGACATGTATATAGAAAAGGTTATATGGTCAAGTATGCAATCACCTTTGTAACTGGCTCGCTCAGTTTGTTTGTTTCCTGTTTTAACATGTCATCCACATCACTATCCATCAAATCCTGTTCAGCACAATGAATATTCTAAAAAAAAATTAGAAAAAATGTACAGTACTTAATTTTAAACCGATAAAATGAACCATTACCTCTTCAGCTTTATCATCCAGGTACCGCATCTCAAGCTTATCATCGGGCATAAATGTTTTTTTAACCGCATAATTTTGCATACCCAGAGTGAGATTTTTATTGTTTAGCTTGAATCGAAAGATAAGTCTTTGTCCACATAATTGTTGTATGATCTTTGGAACTTCTTGAGATTTTCCATCTAAGGAGTCTAGCAAGTCTGTAACTGATGTATTGAGGATTCTTTTGGCCTCTTCATCAAATAAAGTGCAACTTGTAGTAGCTGTATGATCACTAATTTGGAACCGAATGCGATACCTAATAACCCATTTTATTAGTGTTGAAAAATTTAGAGTAAACAGTAATATTCAAATCAGTATATATTCTTACCGTGGTGTTAAACCTTCCGGATATATGTTGCAGCTCTTGCAATAATAATTGTCAAATTCTTTGACAGTAATTTTGTTGCATTCATCACATGACATGTACCACCATTGAATATTTTCTTCTAAACGATCAATTGTGGCTATTGTTGTGAACACAAAGTCCTGAAAATCCGCACAAAAAAGTAAGCTCTTCAAACAGTATGCTATACCACACAGAAGTATGTCAAACACATTTATAGGTCCTGGAAGGTTTTGTGGTGTCATATCTGAAAAGAATTCTGATGCATTACCTCATCTGTTGGGTTGTCATGCCTGATTCCTGTAAGTTCTTTCAATGTTTTTCTTCTGTAAAACATTTGTTCTTCCAATGTGCCTTGAGTACTTTTGTCTATCTCCATAATTTTTGGTAAAGTTTCATCTGTCGAATGACTAAAAAAGGGAGTACTGTTTCAATTAGTAAAGCAGAACATGTAATTATTTATTTTTGATAAGTAACTAATAGTTGTGTTTCTTACCAGTCATGAAGTTCCCAAGCCTCGGGTATATCTAGATTTGTGTATAATCTTGTGGCGCTAGTTGACTTTAGGGACAAACCTATTAAATCAACAATAATTTTGTTAGATATTGGGTCAAGAAATAACAGGATTTAGTGTTATATTATTAGTCTTACCATAAAACTTTTGAACCATTGTGGAGGTAACAATAATGACAGTTGGTTTCCCTATTACATCCTCACTTAGATGATGAGCTAATCTGCCCCATAATGTTATTCTTATTTTATCACCCCTGCAGTATTTATTGCAAAGAATTAAATGCAAATAATATGGTTAAAGCCAGAAAATGATCATCAATGGATGAGAAAACGTTGCAGAATGGATATGCACTTACTCTTGTATTAAAATTTCAATCTCTCGTATGTCTGTGGTTGTGTTCCTCTTCGTTATCTTTGATTGTATCGGCTTAATATGAGTTAGTAATCCAATGACATCTGCAAATTGAAATTAAAGATTTTTGTTAGAATCCAAATCTGACATGAACATATGACTGAAAAGTCAAAGATTGAACACTTAAAATCCAAATGTACACCTATTAAACATACCCGAGCATTGCTGGTCTTTTTCTTTTCGTTCTTGTAGGGTTGACATGGAAGCAAACTCAAAGTAGTAATCTGAAAATTTATCCGATGTTCCCTTCACCTCCTTCACTTTTGTATTGTGTACAAAATTAATCTTAATCTCATTGCTGACTGGACGATATTTTGTAGATTCTACAACTTTAAAGTTGCTAAGAATATATACAGAATTCTCATTGATCTTTGATCTATATGTGTCTACCATATTCTTCCATATGATAGCATGTATCGTATCACCCTTGAAAACAAAAGAAATAAAATCATAGTAGTAGGTTAGACAATAAAAAACATCCATAGCTAAATATGCAAAGAAAATACCTTTTCGTCCATCAATATCATGTCGATGCTTATAAGCTCATCAGTAGATGGGTTGATTGACTCCCACAATCTTATTACTTTGACTTTGATGTTGCATGTTTGTCCACTTGTGGTTAGCTCTCTTACATTCTTGTACCCCATAGAATTAATGCCTAAAAACAGATTTAAAAATAATTCTAATATTTAGATACTTCGTCAAAAAAATTAATCTAATAAAATAACAATATTGCACTGTGAAAACAGGTTGTTGTGCATGTTTAAAGTGGAAGACTGAAGCTACATGAAGATTGCAGCTACTATTACCTGAAGGTTGCGGCTACTACTCAACTTTGGTGTCGTGCCTCAGATCCGCCGGCCTGCTGTTGGTGTGGTGCGTCTGATCCGCCGGCCTCCTGATGCCTTGTTTTCTGCTGATGTTGCCGATGCGACTTGTATTGCGTGTGTTTCGATTCGCCGGTGTCTAGGCGTGTGTTTCCTTTTGCCGTTCTCCAGGCGTCTGGTCTTTGTGTCCGTGTCACGTATATGTTCTTATATGAATCAGTGTCCGGTTTGGTTTCCAGATTCATGTACGTTTTGAATCGAGACATGAGCTATTAATCGTGTTCTTCTAGAACTCTCTTTTACTTCTAGAACTTGGTCTCTTTCTTTTCAGATTGATGTACGTGGTGCTTTTAGTCGGGCCATCAGCCATCCTACGTGTACTTCCAAAACTTGGCCCTTACCTTTTTAAATTCATGTGCTGATACCGTACGTCTATCCGCACGCTCGCGTCTAGCTGACCTAATCTCCACCGTTAGTTTTAGGGAGACAAATCTAAAGCGTTGGTTATCCTGTGTTTTAATTATATAATAGATGCTGATTTCCTTGCTTAGATCAATTGATGCTCCCTAAACGAGTTGGAAACACACACAATTTCTTAACTGCTGAAGTTTCATATATACTCTTGATTACGAGAGCTTCGGCTACAGCATGAAGTTTTGACCTTCTTGTTGTGGTATTGGTTCATCAGTTTGTATCGAGGAATTGGTTCTCTCAGCTTGAAAGGCCATATTAATCCCTGCTCTTTGCGGGAAGTTTCAAAGAAAATTCATGGCTTCAAGAAAATATCCATTTATGTTGAACAAATGTTCATTACTCTTTTACCGCCAAAAAAAAGTTAATTATTGTTTCATATAATAAGACTAATTTGTAATGTTGACAAAAAAACTTGGTCATAGCTTTAAAACAATGTTCTGCTGTCTCATTGTCTGCAAATTTTGGATCTGCTTACAACACTATCAATTTGGTTAGGATTCTGGAACCAGATTCACTGCCAGAAAGCTAGAATCTGAACCAAAGGGGTATCAGGCGGAAGCAGATTCTTGAAACGCAGCAGATTCTCATAGGGCAAAGCGAAAGTTGGTCCGACCCCAGATTTCACTGCGTTGTGTTAGAGCCAAAAACATGGAAATTACCCACCATGCGACTGAAAAATATCTATCCTGCCATTATACTTTGTATATCTGTATGCAACTTAAAGGCTAAAAAAAAGAGAGTTATACACTATGCAGAGAAGCTCATGGTTTTCCATTTCCCTTTTGCCCTTTCTTGCTGGATAGTAGAGTTGTAGTTTGCTCTCCCGTTGCAACGCACGGGCACGTTTCCTAGTAAGTGAAAATGACCGGTTCGTTCTAGCTTCTTTTCTCCACCAACCCTCCTCTGTCCTCCCGCATCTCCTTTTTACCCACGACTCGCACCATGAAGCGAATCACTGGCCTATTCCGGCGGCGTGCCGGCAGGAAATCGAGGCCCCCATCCCACCGCGGACACCTATCCTTGGAGAGCCCGCCGCCGCTGTGTCCGTGAAGATCCCCGCCGCCGTCGGCATCTGGACGCTGCTGGGTGAGACCGTCGAGATCCGCGAGCTGCTCGACGCTGTTGTGGTGACCCCGTCACTCCCTTGCCCTCTGATGGTGGTCTCAGTTCGCGTGCGCCATGGCGGGTGGCGGCGCCGTGCGCGTCCCGCCCGCTGCCATGGCCCGTGGTAACGAGTTGTGTTCAGACTCTAGGCTAGCGTGATGATTGATGTGTGTGTGATGCGTGCGTTCTCTAGAAATGCTTGTATATTCTAGACATGAATCTCTCAAATTAGTTCGATTCAATTTTCCGGCCTAGATTCAATCAAATTTGTGTGTGAATTTGTGCAATATTTGCTGAATTAAATTTCTCCATTTTTCAATGTTCGTGCTGGATTTATTTGTGTGAAAATATTTATTTCTTTGTACAGTATAAAATGATAAAAAATGCAAATAGAACAAGACAAAAAATGACCCAAATGGATAAAATTGGACAAAAGTCGAATCCACAGTTGTTCCAACCAAACAACTTCCAGCTTTCCTACAGTTGTCAGCTCACAGCAGCTTTTCCGTAGCAGATTTTCCACAGCTGATTTTCAGGAATCTATAGCTCAACCAAACACACCCTCAAAGGTTTTTTTTTTTGAAAGGGAGTCGTGTACAAGATCATCCAAATGAAGAACACACACACACGAACACACGCACATGCCACTCCAAACACGGCGACCATGGCGCCACCACGCACACCACGCACCGAAGCAGGAAGCTCAGCCAACCTTGTTGAAGAGCCGCAGAAGCCAACCGACGCAGGCGCCGGAATCTTGACGCTGAACGAGCATCGGCGCTGAGCCGCCGCCAGACCACCATCGCCGCCTCACGCCGGAGACGAAGATGACGGCACCACCCATCTTCCTCAAAGCCCACCAAGAACGCCGACGAAGGAGAGCACTGCACCTGCAAACTCCCAGAGGTGGGGAACAAAGATGGTCTATAGAAACCTACAGATGCCAAGCTTAAGCTGCTCATCCGATACCAGCGTCTGTATCCTCGTAATATTCCTGCAATTTTCTTTTGTGAAGCATGAAATGGGAGATCTTCTCACGTCCACTGATGTTACAATTGTTGATAACTGATACTTATGATTTAATGACATTGCAATTTTATGGACCTACTATTCTTAAGTAAAGTCACCAATGGTAGTCAACTTAGTTGAAATAAATATCAGTGAATGTTAAGATGTTCAAATAGATTAGAAGAGTCTACTAACTATAATATCTATTGATAGAAGACTGACGTAGATTGTGCTATTTACTTATTATAACCTGACAACAATTATGGTAGACATTACTATCCGCCACTAGAAAATGTATCAGGTCATTGATGCATTGGTCAGCCTTTCAAAATTCCAACCAATCCAAAAGATCAGTAATGCCAGAAATAGTATGCCAATTCATGGTAATTCACGACGTGCTTCGTCATTTATCAAAATGGTGAACTCATGTATGTGCTTCTGGTAAAATAGCCCGTAGCAACGCACGGGCATTATGCTAGTAAGACTAATTTGTAATGTTGACAAAAAAAAATTGGTCATAGCTTTAAAACAATGTTCTCCTGTCCCATTATTTTTTGCCATATTTACGACAAAAAATAAAATTAAAAAAGAAGGAGGAGATAAGATAAAATAATTAATATAATAATAAATTATTTTTCATCCATTTTAGAAAACATGTTCACGTATCTCAAAACCATTACTCGTAACTTCCAAAAGATTTACATATATCAGAAATATATTCATATCTATCACAAGAAGAAACATAAAAGAAATGGAAGAATACAAAATGAAAAATGGAATGAAAAATGAAGGCAAGAAAAAAAATCCGGCCTTAATGGGTTATAAGTCCACCGGTAGAATTGGCGAGAAGTGGACTTGCATTGTTGCACTTTTGTCCCAAAAAAAGACAAGCACAATTGCGAGGAGTTGACGTGTCACGCCCCGAGACCCGGCCCGGTAGAATGACAGCCGCCGCGCGCCTATAGACCCAAAAGTCTATACACGCGCAAGGCGTAGAGAAGCAGGATAAACCAGCACAGTGAATCTCAACAGCTCATTCTATTCATTTTACAGGATTATTACAATTACAAGAATAAGTATGTTCTCTAGTCGCATCCCACCCAACTGGTCCAGCCTACTCTTCGGTAACGACGGCTTCCGCTGCGCACTCTGATAACATAACAAAAACATGAGAAGCAAGGGTGAGTACGATAAGTCATACTCAGCAAGCAGGTACCTTACTATGTAACGGAAGAACAAAACGGGATTAAATACAGTAATATAAGAATAACTGTATTTAAAGGAAATTGTCAAAATATTCACGGATCAGAATTTAAATGAGATAAACAAAATATGAGGAACTGGATTTATGGAATATTAAGGAAAATGTATTGGCATCACACATGACAGCAAGGTTCCCTACCCGGGACTCACAGGGGGTGAATATTCACGCTTTTACACTCTTAAGAGGGGTACTCCGACGTCAACAGCCTCGACCAAGCCACACAGGTTCCAGAACGAGCAGAGCCCTTTTACCCGCTAAGACACAGGACACCCTGACCTACTCGTGTCGATCGCTCCTACGGATCCATCACCGACACTTTCCATTCAAGGGCGCCCCTCACGGAGAACTCAGGCTGTCCCATACCAGAACTGCGACCGGTACAATACGTTTGCCGTCGTGACATCAATACAAAGAGAGATCAAGATATACAAACGGATCAATCACGAAAATGGCTAGATGCTCATCATGCTCATGCCTCCGCAAGAGCTCGACAGATCATAACGATCTAATCAAGGATGAGAGATCTCCATATCTCTCAGGTAACACAATAATCAGAGAGGTTGGCATATCATGTATAACAAAAGTAATACGATCTCAAGGACCGAAGTGATAATCAACGGGATACAAATGGACTAGGATATGAAGAACTAGTAAAGCAATCTACTTGCCTGAGATCAAACCACCATGCATGTCTGCACGATATTTCGATAGATCAACCACGACTTGAAGAAATATAACCGTATATGTAAAATATACAGCTCGGGCGCCGCCGTTGTAGCATCTCCATCTATATCTCTCCTGCATATGATCATCGGCGTCTCTCCTCCGTGAAAGCATCTTGCTCTGTATTTCTTGAACACGCAGGTGTAGCAGCATCTCCTCGTCGCTCTGTCTTGCTCTCTCTAACTAAATCGACTGGCTGAATTGTGTGTGAAGCTCTCAGTGCAGAAGCGCTAGCTATTTGTAGGCTCTGATGGTCGTGAGAACGAGGAATAGAATATCTGGCCGCCTCGCCGCTTCGCCGCTTACCGACTCGAGCTAAAATACACTAGTGGAAACAGGAGCTTTGGTGGAGAGGGGTGTTGGGCTCTAGTCCCGGGCGTGGTTCGAACCTGGACTAGAGGAGGGAACTAGTACCGGGCCGGCTGCTCCGACGCTGCGCAGGTCGGGTCCGGGTTGTAGGGCACCTCTAGTTCCGGGCCGTGATACCACCCGGGACCGAGGCAGTCAGCGGCAGGGTGGAGACAGGAGGGTGGACCTTTCGTCCCGGGCCGTGGTACAGCCCGAGACTAGAGGTCCCGCTATATCATCTCCCACCCCGGGCCAGCCACCATTTTTGAACTCTCAAGCTCATCTTCATTGTTTCCTCTCTCAAACTCAAGTGTAGCCCCATTTTTTTCCAAGATTTGTCAAGATAGACGGCACCCATCTCTCCAAGGGTTAGCAACACTTGATCCTTTCACCCGGCGGCCGAATTTTAGCCATTTCCATACAAGTTTAGCTCATTTCATTTTTATAGTGCCACCTAGGGTTTGATGAAATGCCTAAACTAGGTAGTTCATTTTTTTATGTATTTTGAGCTCAAATTAATTTATTATTTGTGGATTTTAGTGTCGTCTCGGTCCTCACCGCCGTCGATAGCCCCCGCCATCCCGTGACCGGCACCACCTCGGTGAGCCTCTTCTTTTATCTGTTATTTTACAAAATTACTTGTATGATTTGAATGCATAATTATTTTTCTTGTATAATTTTCTTATGTTTTTTATGTATAGTGTCATGGTTTTGATATCCGTCCCCGTCGGCCCTCGTCCGGTCTATGATTCGGATGTGGTATATTTTTATCACTATTTATTTTGTTTCGTGTTTATAACAATCATGCCGACCAAATTGACATAGATATATTTTTATTTAGGAGGTAGTTGAACCGGAAATTTCAGCCGACCCTATTGTAGAGTTTTTAAAAAAAGAAAACAACGATTTGAAAGCAAAATTGAAGATAAGTGAAGATCTTCGTCTCCAATGCCTAGAAGAGAAGATGGTATTGGACTTGAAGATTGCCGACATCGTTGATGCTCACGGGGTCGAGCTTACCGACGTCGTCGCTGTTCACGAGATGAAGATGGATGCAATGCGCTTGAAGCTTAGAAAGATTAGAAAATATGTCATTAGTCAAGAGGCTTGGTATCATTATGCTGTTGGTTCAATAGTTACCTTAGTTGCGATTCTGATCGCATTTGTTGTTGGATTTAAATTCTTTAGATAGTTGTATTCTAGTTTCAATTAATTTATGTTTTATGAGAACTATGTATTACATTTGGTCACTACTATAATTTGGTTTTAATGTGATGAACTTGTATTAATGAATATGATATGTTTCCTATTATGCTGGTTTATCGTAATGGGTTTTAGCGGTGATTTGCAGATGAGTCATCCGTGGATGTACGCTGACCGACGCTCTAAAGAGTACATGGATGGCGTGCAATCTTTTCTCAATGTGGCTAAGGATAACATGGGGCCGAATGGTTTTATGTGTTGTCCATGCAAAGAAATGTCGGAATGAGAAGGATTACCCTAACACAGACAGAATTCACCTCCACCTGATAACTTCTGGTTTCATGCCCGGCTATAATTGTTGGACCAAACACGGAGAAAAAGGGGTTATGATGGAAGATAACGAAGAAGAAGAGAACGATGACAACTACATGTACCCTGAATATGTTGGTAACCCAACAGGGGAAGCTGATGATGAAGAGGTACCAGATGATCCCATCATACATGATGATTTACGTGGTGATGCGGGTAGGTCCCGATTTTCACGGATTTGTGCGGATGGAAGATGAACACGAAGAACACGCGAAGAACGATGAACACAAAAGGGGGAAATCAAACACACAAGGGTAAATAGCAAGTAGTAACCCGGCAAGAATGACTGGTAACAAATCCCCGAGGGCAGCCCCCAATCCTCCTCTCCCAAGCACACCTTACTCTTAGGATTGTTTGTCCAATTGGTCAATCCAACCAACCCAATCTACACTCTAAGAGGGAAGATTAGCAAGTAATCGCAACTACAAGTGGAGCCTTGGTATCCACGCAGGGATCTTCTCCTCAAGAGGAGGCCTTGGTTCATCTCCACATGTGGAGGTCTTGATTCATCTCCAAAAGGAGGAAGGAGACACTTTGAGAAGAAGGAGTCTAGCTCTACTTTAGTTCTCAAATCATAGTCTAACCCTAACCCTAGACTGAGGAGGAGTATTTATAGTCCACGAGGCGAAGGGGTAAGTTGTGGGCTGTTACATGGGCTTCAGCCCGAATCTTCACAGGCCCAGCGGTAGTACCGCTGCGCCAGCGGTAGTACCGCTGGGATTAAATGTGCTCGCTGGCGGTAGTACGAAGCGGGTACCGGGAGGTACCGTAGGGGTATCCAGTGGCGTTTTCGGACGTGCCGGTACCTCCAGCGGTACCTCTGGCGGTAGTACCGTGATCTGGGCCTGGCGGTAGTACCGCTGGCACGGCGGTAGTACCGCTGCCTGGAACTCCCGCAGATCTTCATCTTCAGCGGTAGCACGGCTGGTGCCGCTGCCTGGACCCTGGCGGTAGTACCGGCCCCCTGGCGGTAGTACCGCTGTGCTGATGCTTCGTCTTCTTCATCTTCTTCTCGACTCGTCTCTTGGCCATCTTCTGCACTTGCTCTTGATCTTCTTGGTAGTTGTTCCTGAGTATGCACAACGTATCCGAATGAAGTAGCAACCCATTCAAAGGAGTGTCGAGATCACACATAGATAGGAGCGAATTCACCTTATCATGGAGAGCTTTGACTCTTGCTCTTGTCATTGGGCCACTTGTGTAGGAGACGTAGGTCGGGCTACATCATCTCCCCCCCCTTGGAAAAGAGTCGTCCTCGACTCTTGGTCATCCTCATCGCTTGATGTTCCAAGGTATGGCGATAGGTCGGCGACGTTGAAGGTGTCATGGACCAAGTGTTTGGAGTTGGAGATGTCGATCTTGTAGGCATTGTCGTTGATGCGCTTGATAACCTTGAAAGGTCCATCTCCACGAGGGTGAAGCTTGGACTTCCTTGCATCCGGGAAGCGATCTTTGCGAAGGTGTAGCCACACAAGGTCTCCTTCTTCAAATATCATGGCGCGCTTGTGTTTGTTCATCTTCGTAGCATGGTCTTTGTTGTGCTTCTCGAGAGTAGTTCTTGTTTCCTCATGGAGCTTCTTCATGTAAGCGGCTCGCTTGTCGAAGTCCATGTTAACTTGCTCACGGAGTGGAAGTGGTAGCATGTCGAGCGCGGTGTAGGGGTTGGAGCCATAGACGACTCGAAGGGTGTTCTCTTTGTTGCGCGGTGAAGTGCTCGATTGTAGGCGAACTCGGCGTGTGGGATGCACTCTTCCCAATTCTTCAAGTTAGGCTTGATCAACACACGAAGGAGTGTAGATAGGCTTCGGTTCACCACTTCGGTTTGGCCATCGGTTTGAGGGTGGTATGCGGTGGAGAATAGTTGCTTGATTCCCATCTTGGCCATCAAAGTCTTCCAAAAATAGCTCACGAACTTGGTGTCACGATCCGACACAATGGTCTTGGCACTCCATGAAGACGGACGATTTCCCTGAAAAACAAAGTAGCAATGTGTGAAGCATCGTCGCTCTTGTTGCAAGGTATAAAGTGTGCCATTTTAGAGAAGCGATCAATGACGACAAAGATGGAATCCTTGTTTGTTTTAGTGCGTGGGAGTCCTAAGACAAAATCCATAGCTATATCGGACCATGGGTGATGTGGAATAGGCAATGGTGTGTATAACCCATGAGAGTTTAGAGTAGACTTAGCTTTGAGACATGTAGAACATCGTCGAACTAGGCGTTCCACATCACGCTTCATTCTAGGCCAATAGTAGTTGGTGGCGAGCATGGCGTAGGTCTTGTCGCGTCCAAAGTGACCCATGAGTGTTCCTCCATGAGATTCCTTCAAAAGGACCAAACGAAGCGAAGACTCGGGTATACATAGTTTGTTAGCCTTAAACAAGAAACCTTTGTGCAAATAGAAATCACCAATTCCTTTGTGCTCCGAACATTGAGCGAAAATGTCTCCAAAGAAAGCATCGGTAGCATACAACTCTTTAATCTCATCCAAACCCAAACACTAATGTCAAGACGTGTAAGTAGGTTGGCCTTGCGGGATAGAGCATCCGCGACCACATTGTCTTTACCTTTCTTGTATTTGATTACAAAAGTGAAAGACTCAATGAACTCAACCCACTTAGCATGTCTTTTGTTCAAATTTGTTTGACTTTTCAAATATTTCAAGGATTCATGGTCGGAATGAATGACAAATTCCTTAGGACGAAGGTAATGTTGCCACACATCCAAAACACGAACCAAAGCAAATAACTCTTTGTCATAAATGGGGTAATTCAAGCGAGCTCCATCTAGTTTCTCACTATGGTATGCGATGGGTCTACCATTTTGCATAAGCACTCCACCAATGCCCAATCCACTTGCATCGCATTCAATCTCAAATGTCTTAGAGAAATCCGGAAGGGCAAGGAGTGGTGCTTCGGTTAATAACCGTTTGAGCTCATTGAAAGCAAAATCATGTGCATTGCCCCAAATGAAAGGTACATTCTTCTTTGTAAGTTCATGGAGGGGGCAAGCAATTGTGGAAAAATCCTTGATGAAACGGCGGTAAAATCCGGCAAAACCAAGAAAACGTCTCAACTCCTCAAGTGATGTCGGAAAAGGCCAAGTCCGAATTGCTTGTATCTTGCATCATCAACTTCAACTCCATCCGAAGAAACAACAAAACCCAAGAAAACAAGTTTGTTGGTGGCAAAAGTGCACTTAGAAAGATTTGCATAAAGCTTTTCATTGCGAAGAACCAACAAAACTTGAGCAACATGAGAAGTGTGCTCTTCCAAAGACTTGCTATAATAAGGATGTCGTCAAAGTATACCACAACAAATTTGCCAATAAAGGACGCAAAACATGATTCATGAGACGCATAAAGTAGAAGGTGCATTGGAAAGACCAAATGGCATGACGAGCCACTCATAAAGACCAAGCTTAGTTTTAAATGCGGTCTTCCATTCATCACCTTCACACATGCGTATTTGGTGATATCCACTTTTAAGATCAATTTTGGAGAATATAGCGGAACCACAAAGCTCATCGAGCATATCATCAAGTCGAGGGATAGGATGGCGATACCGAACGGTTATGGCGTTGATGGGGCGACAATCCATGCAAAGGCGAAGAGTGTTGTCGTGCTTGGGTACCAAGATGACGGGCACGGCACACGGACTCAAGCTCTCGCGGATGTGTCCCATGGCAAGAAGTTCTTGTATTTGCCGCTCGATCTCCTTTGTTTCTTCGGGGTTGGTGCGGTAAGGAGCGCGGTTTGGTAGCGGTGCGCCGGGAACAAGGTCGATGCGGTGCTCGATTCCGCGTAGAGGAGGTAGTCCCGGTGGCACGTCTTGAGGGAAGACATCTTCAAAGTCCTTCAAAAGAGACAACAAAGAAGGAGGAAGGTTTGTGAAGTGTTAGTCATAGAAACTTCACCCTTGCATATGAGCACATAGTGTAGGGTGGATGGGTTTTCTCTCAACTCCCTCATCTCTCTCTTTGTGGCAAATAGTGTAAGTTTTGTGGGAACTCTCTTTGAAGTGTCACACTCATTTGGCTTGTGGCTCTCACTCACTTTTGGTGGATCTCTCGCTCACCACTCATCTCACTAGACGAACGATCTTGTTGTGCCCTTGCAATGGTCTTGGCGTTGTCGGCGATGACTTGACTTGGTGTCATGGGACGAAGGACGAAGGTCTTGTCGTTGTTCTTGAAGCTATAGTAGTTTGTCCTTCCATCATGCATAGCACCCTTGTCAAATTGCCATGGACGCCCAAGGAGTAAGTGACAAACGTTCATAGGCACAACATCACAATCAACCGTATCTTCATAGGCTCCAATCTTGAAGGACACTTGCACCATGTGTTGAATCTTGACGGCTCCGGTATCACTCAACCATTGCACATGGTAAGGATGTGGGTGCTTCTTGAACTTCAAGTTGAGCTTATCACAAAGTTCTTTGCTCGCTAGGTTGTGGCAACTTCCACCATCTATGATGACCTTGATGGACTTTCCATTGACTCCCGCTCTAGTGAAACAAGTTGCATCTTTGGTCTTCTTCTACTTGAACATTGGTGGTTAGAGCTCTTGCCACAACCAAGGAAGGGTCTTTGTTGTCGCCATCACAATATATCTCATTTCTTCTTCTTGAGCACTTTGCATTGTGGCGACCTTGTTCAAAGCATTGTACTCATCTTCACTCATAGATTCATACTCTCCCATGTCATTGATGATCATGACCTTCTTGTTGGTGCACTCAAAAGATTTGTGCCCTTGTCCGCCACACTTGTAGCATTGCAATAGTCTTGTGCCGGACGAAGATCCTTGAGGCGCCTTGGAGGAGGGAGGTACTTTCTTGAAAGGTTGAGGCGCTTGAG
Organism: Poa pratensis; assembly: GCA_947311845.1. Taxonomy (NCBI): domain Eukaryota; kingdom Viridiplantae; phylum Streptophyta; class Magnoliopsida; order Poales; family Poaceae; genus Poa; species Poa pratensis. The sequence goes on along the minus strand of CAMZMU010000040.1, from coordinate 82,410,917 downwards.
GTGTCGAAGTAGAGACTCTTGGAGGACCTCGAGTGTTCGCTTGAGGAAGAGCTTGTGAAGGTGTAGGAGTTGACGAAGAAGGCTTGTTGGCGTAGAATGCCTTTGTCTTGAGGTATTTGAGCTCTTCAAGCACGTGGCGCTCGGCCTTGGAAGCTTGATGTACTAGCTCTACCAAAGAGGCATATGGTTGGAACTCCACGATCTTCTTGATGGGATAGTTGAGGCCATTCATGAAACGAGCCATGGATTGCTCTTCGTACTCGTTGACATTGGCTCTCATCATGGAGATTTCCATTTCCTTGTAGTACTCGTCAACCGACTTCAAACCTTGCTTCAACTCTTGCAACTTCTTGTATAAGTCTCTAGTGTAATGGCTTGGCACGAAGCGCTTGTACATTGTTTCTTTCATTCAACCCAAGTGTCAATTGGTTGTTGGTGGTTAGCGACGCGAGCATCTTGTAGTTGTTCCCACCACAAGAGGGCATACTCTTCAAACTCCATCGAGGCTAAGGCAACCTTCTTGATGTCGGAGTAGCGTTGCACACGGAAGATCTTGTCAACCTTGAGTACCCATGAGAAGTAAGCTTCCGGATCACTTGTGCCGTAGAACTTGGGTATGTCAAAGCGGACGTTGGTCAAGTCATCATAGTCGTCACGGTGGCCACCACGTGGGAATGCACGTCCACGTCTCCTTCGGTTGAGTCCATCACCATTGTGTTGGCTTGACTCGTTATCACTTGACTCGGAACGTTGGTGTTGGTGACGATCATGAGGAAGCTCTTGACGAGGCGCATGTTGAGGAGGTAGCTCTTGTTGAGGAACGGGTTGTCGACATTGTTCGCATTGTCATGGTTTTGATGACGTGGCCTTGGAGGATGACGAGGGTGACGTCCTTGTTCACCAAAGTCATTCGCACCCGGAACGCCATTGTCATTAGCCAATGGGTCATGACGATCACGTTGTGGCGGTGGTGGTGATGGTATGCGCGACGATCGATCATTTTGGTGAGGTTGTTCTTGATGCGCATTGGCATTGTTCGCGTGAAGATCATGTGGTTGTTCAACGATAGGAGGAGGTCGTTCATGGGCGTCGCGCCTTGGTCATGTTGACGTTCTTGTCGAGGTTCATGACGTCCATGACGTGCTTGTGTCGACCTTGAGGTGCTTCTTGTACGGCTTGAGTGTGAAGAAGCTCGTTGTCGCGCAAGGTTGTTGATAGCTTCGGTCAACCTCTCCATAGTTGCTTCGTTAGCACTCATGCGGTCGTTGAAGGAGTTGTCTTGATTTTGAAGACGGCGCTCTAAGCGGTCTATGTTACCACGAAGGAAGTGTCGCATGCCCACAAGCTCCGATTGTGTGACATAGCCATGATCACCGCGAACTCCACCATGGTTTTCCTCTTCCGAGCTTGAGCTTCCGTTTGTACTTCCCCTAAACATTTTCTCAAGAACAAGTGAGATGTGCGGTAAGGAAAAACCAAGACAAACTATATCCCAAGTATAATGTGGCTTGAGAGGAGAGTATCCGGTTCTAACACCCAACACACACACTTATGAGGATAGGAAGGTATGAAGTGGCAAACGAAACAAACAAACCCGCCGACAAGTATATTGTCAAAGGTAGAGAAAATCCACAATGATCAAATTACCAAAGAAACTCCAACCACAAAGTATCAAGAAACACACACAAAAGCGAATGATGGGGTTGGGCAACCAAAGGGCGAGCACTCGAAGATAGACAACCTAACGAAGACTACGTGCTCAAATGTCACCCAACACAAGAAGGACGCTAGCTCAATTGCTTTTTGTGGGCAACGGATTTGCACAAGAGTTAACACTCACACTCACTTTGGCGGTCTTAGCTTTGTCGCAACCTACAAGAGATGAGACTTGGCACCACTTGATTCTTTTTTTTCTCTTTTTTTTTTGATTTTTGCTTTTTGACGATGATTCCTTCTCTTTTGCTAGTGCCAAGCTCTCTAACGATACACACTCGCCAATACTTGAAGACAAACACTCAACACGTGCAATGCCTCGCAATATCACCGAGCTAGTCCAATAGGTTAAGTTGCGCGAAAGGAAGAAGGGCTCACAACGGAAATGATGGTGGGGGAAAGTCGAGTCCTTGGTGGCGTCGTCGCTTGGCGTTGATGAAGTCGCTGCGGAAGCTTGTCGATGTCGTAGACGTGTAGTACACACCAGCGAAGGACTCAAACAAACAAGAGGAAATGCCAAAACGAACCGAGGAAAAGAAAAATTTGCTGAAAAATCTGACCCTGGCGGTAGTACCGCTGGTCCGCCCGGTAGTACCGCTGGGCGGTAGTACCGCTGCACTGGCGGTAGTACCGCTGCGCACGAATCTGCGCGATTTTGACTCGAATTTGGGGCGGAAATTGGGCTCGAAAATCCTCGAATTCGTGGGAAATTGGCAAAATTAAGGCTAGGGAACGCAAACAAAGGTGGAGGGGGTCCTAAAGCAACAGATCCATGGACAAAAACTACCAAAAACGCAACGAATCGACAGATCGGCTCGAATCAAGGCAAGGCTATTTTTGGTGGAAATTTTCGAATTTCTCAAAAACGAAGAAAAATTTGGTGGATTTTGGTGGAAACACAAAACAAATCCGTGTCAACCTAGAGCTCTGATACCATATGATGCGGGTAGGTCCCGATTTTCACGGATTTGTGCGGAGGGAAGATGAACACGAAGAACACGCGAAGAACGATGAACACAAAAGGGGAAATCAAACACACAAGGGTAAATAGCAAGTAGTAACCCGGCAAGAATCGACTGGTAACAAATCCCCGAGGGCAGCCCCCAATCCTCCTCTCCCAAGCACACCTTACTCTTAGGATTGTTTGTCCAATTGGTCAATCCAACCAACCCAATCTACACTCTAAGAGGGAAGATTAGCAAGTAATCGCAACTACAAGTGGAGCCTTGGTATCCACGCAGGGATCTTCTCCTCAAGAGGAGGCCTTGGTTCATCTCCACATGTGGAGGTCTTGATTCATCTCCAAAAGGAGGAAGGAGACACTTTGAGAAGAAGGAGTCTAGCTCTACTTTAGTTCTCAAATCATAGTCTAACCCTAACCCTAGACTGAGGAGGAGTATTTATAGTCCACGAGGCGAAGGGGTAAGTTGTGGGCTGTTACATGGGCTTCAGCCCGAATCTTCACAGGCCAGCGGTAGTACCGCTGCGCCAGCGGTAGTACCGCTGGGATTAAATGTGCTCGCTGGCGGTAGTACGAAGCGGGTACCGGGAGGTACCGTAGGGGTATCCAGTGGCGTTTTCGGACGTGTCGGTACCTCCAGCGGTACCTCTGGCGGTAGTACCGTGATCTGGGCCTGGCGGTAGTACCGCTGGCACGGCGGTAGTACCGCTGCCTGGAATTCCCCGCAGATCTTCATCTTCAGCGGTAGCACGGCTGGTGCCGCGGCCTGGACCCTGGCGGTAGTACCGGCCCTCCTGGCGGTAGTACCGCTGTGCTGATGCTTCGTCTTCTTCGTCTTCTTCTCGACTCGTCTCTTGGCCATCTTCTGCACTTGCTCCTTGATCTTCTTGGTAGTTGTTCCTGAGTATGCATAACGTATCCGCATGAAGTAGCAACCCATTCAAAGGAGTGTCGAGATCACACATGGATAGGAGCGAATTCACCTTATCATGGAGAGCTTTGACTCTTGCTCTTGTCATTGGGCCACTTGATGTAGGAGACGTAGGTCGGGCTACATCACGTGGGGTCATCGTTGATGCACATACCCTAGCAGAAACTACACTTGAGAAGTTGAAGTTGGAGCGCATGTTAGAGGATCACAAAACAAAGTTGTACCCAACTTGCGAAGATGGCAACACAAAGCTCGGTACCACACTGGAATTATTGCAATGGAAGGCAGCGAATGGTTTATCTGACAAGTGATTTGGGAGTTTACTGAAAATAGTGAAGGACAAGCTGCCGGCTGGTAACGAATTGCCCGAGAGTGCGTATGAAGCAAAGAAGATTATCTGCCCTCTAGGATTAGATGTGCAGAAGATACATGCATGCATTAATGACTGCATCCTCTACCGCGGTGAGAAGTATGAGAATTTGAATGAATGCCCGTATGCGGTGCATTGCGGTATAAGATCAAGCAGATGACCCTGGCGATGTTGATTGCCTGCCCGCCAGGAAGAAGGTTCCTGCCAAGGTGATGTGGTACGCTCCTATAATACCACGGTTGAAACGTTTGTTTAGAAACAAAGAGCATGCCAAGTTGTTGCGATAGCACAAAGAAGACCGCAAGAGCGACGAGATGTTGAGACACCCGGCTGATGGGTCGCAGTGGAGAAAAATCGATACAGAGTACAAGGAATTTGCACGTGACCCGAGGAACTTAAGGTTTGGTCTTAGCACGGATGGCTTTAATCCTTTTGGGGAGCAGAGCAGCAGTCATAGCACCTGGCCTGTGACTCTATGTATCTATAACCTTCCTCCTTGGTTGTGCATGAAGCGGAAGTTCATTATGATGCCAGTGCTCATCCAAGGTCCGAAGCAACCCGGTAACAACATTGATGTCTACCTGAGGCCATTAGTTGATGAACTTTTACAGTTGTGGCGTGATGAAGGGGTACCTGTGTGGGATGAGTACAAACAAGCGGAATTTAACCTACGAGGGTTGTTGTTTGTAACCATCAATGATTGGCCTGCTCTTAGTAACATTTCAGGACAGTCGAACAAGAGATACAATGCATGCACACACTGTTTAGATAGCACTGAAAGTATATATGTAGGTAACAAGAATGTGTACCCGGGTCATCGTCGAATTCTTACAACTCAGCATCCCCTAAGAAAGAAAAGCAAGCAGCAGCATTTCAAAGGTGAGGAAGATCGCCGGCCGAAGCCACCCCTCCAAAGTGGTGAAGATATATATGATGCGGTCAACGATTTAGATGTAATCTTTGGAAAGGGTCCTGGCGGACAGTCTGTTCCGAAGGACGCTAACAACCACGTTCCCCTGTGGAAGAAGAAGTCTATATTTTGGGAACTACCCTATTGGAAAATCCTAAAGGTCCGCTCTGCAATCGACGTGATGCACGTGACGAAGAATGTTTGCGTGAACCTGCTAGGCTTCTTGGGCGTGTATGGGAAGGCAAAAGATACTCCGGAAGCACGAGAGGACCAGCAACTTTTGAAAGACCCAAAGAACCTGCATCCAATGAGGACGGATAAAGGACGTCTACGTCCTGCTAGCTACGTTCTTACCAAAGAAGAAAAGGAGATATTTTTTGAAGTCCTGAGCAGTATGAAGGTCCCGTCTGGCTTCTCGTCGAATATAAAGGGAATAATAAATATGGCAGAGAAAAAGTTCCAGAACCTAAGTCTCATGACTGCCACGTGCTGATGACTCAACTGCTTACGGTTGCATTGCGGGGGCTTCTACCGGAAAATGTTCGAGTATCCATTGTTCAGCTATGTGCGTTCCTCAATGCAATTTCGCAGAAGTCAATCAGCCCAACCACTCTATTAAGGTTACAGAAGGATGTGGCTCAATGTCTCGTTAGTTTTGAGTTGGTGTTCCCACCATCCTTCTTCACTATTATGACACATCTCCTAGTACACCTAGTCGACGAGATTCACATTCTGGGTCCTGTATTTCTACACAATATGTTCCCCTTTGAGAGGTTCATGGGAGTGTTGAAGAAGTATGTTCATAATCGTGCTAGGCCAGAAGGAAGCATCTCCAAAGGGTATGGAACAGAGGAGGTCATTGAGTTTTGTGTTGACTTTATTCCCGGCATTAAGTCGATTGGTCTTCCTGAATCGCGACATGAGGGGAGACTAAGTGGAGAAGGCACTCTAGGAAAAAAATCATACATATGCAGGGACGGGTATTCTTTCACAAAAGCACACTACAAAACAACCCGGGGATGGATGACTCCGCCATTGCAAAGGAACACATGGAGAATTTTGGCGGTTGGTTGGAAACGCATCTGAACAACAACAACACAGTATCAGATGAGCTGTTCTTGTTGTCTAAGGGGCCATCTTCGACTATTTGGACTTTCCAAGGGTATGAGATAAACGGGAATACATTTTACACGAACGCCCAAGATAAAAAGAGCACCAACCAAAATAGTGGTGTCCGCTTTGATGATAAGAGCACGAATGAGGGCACGGTCACATATTATGGTTGCATAGAGCAAATATGGGAACTTGACTATGGACCTTCTTTGAAGGTCCCTTTGTTCTGGTGCAAATGGTTCAACCTGAGAGGCGGCGGGGTAAAGGAAGACCCATTGTACGGAATGACTACAGTGGATCTCACGAATGTTGCGTACGACAACGAACCATTCGTTCTAGCCAAGGATGTGGCTCAGGTTTTCTATGTGAAGGACATGTCTACCAAGCCAAAAAAAAGAAAAGATAAGGAAGTGAATACATCAGCCGATGAGCCAAAGTGCCACATAGTTCTTTCAGGGAAAAGAACCATCGTGGGAGTGGAGGACAAGACAGACATGTCATAAGATTACGACAAGTTTCATGAAATTCCGCCCTTCAAAGTGACAACTGACCCAAGTCTCAAGTTATATGCAGACATTTGTCCATGGTTACGGAGCGATCAGAAGAAAGGGTTTCACAAAAAGAAAAAGCGAAGACTAAATAGGGATGTTGTTCATGATGTGTAATAATTTATTAAAATTTTATATAATTTATAGTATGGAGGACAAGACAGACATGTCAATGAAATCAAGCGTATGGCGGTGGCGGAATGTAGTACTTAATTTATAAATTTTTGATGTAGCATCAAACTTTGTGATGTGAAATGATCCACTGCGCATGTAGTACTTGATTTATAAGTTTTTGAATTGATTTTAAATTAAGCGTATGTAGTACTTAATTTAAAACCAAGTGCATGTGATACTTCATTTTAAACCAAAACAGAAAACAGGAAAATGAAAGCAATTTTTACTTAATTTAGACAAGTAAATCAAAAGATATAAAAAAAGTAAGAAACCAGAAAATTAAAAAAAATTAACCTCTAGTACCGGGCCGTGCGACCACCCGGTACTACAGGTCCACTGGGCTTGGCGCGCAAATTTTCGCGGCCCTGAGGGACCTCTAGTACCGGGTGGTAACACGGCCCGGTACTAGAGGCCTTTTTGGCGCTACTTCTAGTGGCTCGGGCCGAAAATTTGCCCAAGTCCAGCAAATCGACGCTCCGCCTCCGGGCTCCAGACGACGCCGCCCCCTGCGCCGCTGCCGCCCTCACCGTGGGTCGCCGTCTTGCTCCTGCTCCGGGCGCGGCCGTCCCCGCTCTTCCCCCAAGCAAGATCGTCGTCCTCGAGCAAGCAAAGCTCGCCCCCCGACCCACGGTGAGCTCGTCCCCCCGACCAACTACTCTATCCCTCTCTCAGATCTAGCGCGCGGCGGCGGCAGCGGCGGACCCTAACCACGGGGCCGGCGTCGGAGTTGGCAAATAGAACAGATTTTTTAGGGCCTAAGGGCCGATTTCATTATAATTAGGGGGAGGCCACAAACGGCCGATTACATTGGGGGGGGGGGAGGCCATTAATAAGGCCATTACATTGGAGGGGGGGTCGTCGTCGCCGGTGCCGCCTAGTCGTCGAGGACGATGAAGGGCGGCGGGGTCCAGAGATGCTCCGGTGGCGCCTGCTGCTGCGGTGGCGTCTCCTGCTGCTCCGGTGGCGCCTCGTGCTCCTGCTCCAGATCCGCCGACCAGCTCCCGCTGGTAAAGACCCAGGACTGGCCAACGAGGCCGGGAGGCAGAGGAGGCGGCGGCAGAAGGTCCTGCTCCTGCTCGCGTTCCATGGCGTAGTGCCACGGCTCGACCTCGTCCGGGTCGTATAATACTGCGGTGGCGGCGGCGGCGGCATCAGGGCCGCGGCCGCGGCCGCGGCCCTCACCTTCTCCCACCTCTTGATCTCGTCCTCGACGAGGCTGAGGTTGGAGGCCTCGAACGCGGCCACCATCTCCGGGTCGTCCTCATCCTCGGGGACCTCCTCCTCGAACCACAGCGCGTCGGGCAGCGCTGGGTAGGCGGATTGGACGGCGCGGGGCGTCGGGTCGAAGTAGGAGTGGCGGCGGTCCTCGTGCTCATCCTTGAGCCCCTGCTCCCAGTGTAGGGAGTCCGCCGCATAGACGGGGTCGTCGTGGAGCTCCGCCGGGAGGAGGCGGCGCCGGCGCGCGATCTCCCTGTCCAGTTGCCTCCCAGGGAGCGGGACCGCCGGCACCGGAATCCTCTGCGGGTTCTGGTGCCAGCCCTCGGGGAGGTGGACGTCGCTCCACTCCAGCGTGGCGGCGTTGTCCCAGTGCCACTGGCACTCCGGCTCCGGCACGTAGCGCCGGCGCCGGATCCTCCTCCCTCCGGCGGTGGTGGTGGTGGTTCGTGACGGCGCGTCGGGTGCGTGGGCGACACGCACCGGTGGCACGGTCCTCCGCACGCCCTGCGGAACGACGCCCAAGGCCGCCGGCGGTGGAGAAGCGCGGCGACGGCTGGAGGACTCGCCGGCCTCGTTCTTCGGGGACTTCCCGAACCAGCGCGACATGGCGGCGAGGGCACTGGACGGGCGGAGGGGAACCGTTGGGCGGAGGGGAACCGTGGGAGCGGAGCGGAGTGGAGTGTCCATATCCGCACGGGCGCATCCCTTTTTAAAGACCAGGACCGTCGGGAGGGGGAACCGTCGGGTGGGCCAGCGCCCGAGTCGCTGGCAAGTGGGCCAGGAGCATTGACTCCGGGTGGGCGGGGGCTGTTGGTGCTCCGCATTGACCACGGGGGGTGAAGGCGAGGCGGTCGGGTGGGAACACGAGGCGGGGAGGTGAAGACGAGGCGGGGCGGGAACACGAGGCAGGGCGGCGGTGTCAGAACTGGGTCGCTGGCAGGTGGGCCAGCATTGACCACGCGTGGCCAGTGGGCGGTCACACGTGGCGGTGGGGCGGGTAGGCGCTGGCAGGTGGGCCAGTGATGACCACGGTGGCCACCTTTGACCAGGTTCTGGCCCAAATTTGGGCTGGGCTGGGATTGGGACAGCCTATGTTTTTTTTTGGAAGATTTTTTCTTTAGATGCAATATTAAATTGTTTTTGTTGCATATTTGTACAGTTCCCTCCTTTGAATTATTGTACTAATACTATTATTGTTTTATCTTTTTTTTGTATTAGTTAAACAATGGATGTCGATGCTCCCTTCGCAACGAGAGAAGGGGAAGAATAGATACTTTCCTACATTTTGGAACCCGGTGAATTTCGGCATCCCGCGGAAGGAGCTGAAGATGAGGACTCGGAAATTGGTGGACCCACGCCGTCTGGCGAGGTATATTAAGCCTATGTTGAGCAGATGCAATAACTGATTTGTGCATATATATGTATTCACACATGTTTCATATTTTTAGACCTCCGCATCGAACCAATCCACTAAACGAGGCCATGCCCAAGGGATGGGCAAAGATGAGCATCTCACAATTGACGAGGTGAATGCAACTACTGGCCAACCACTGGCACCCGTGCCGAACGCAGTTAAGTTTGTGCATCAATGCGGAGTCACTGTCAGGGATAACGTTTATATCAGCACTCAGGAATGGATTAAGCCAAAGTTAGAGGGAGTTAGTTACGTCGACAAGAGAACCAAAGATGTGCTTTGGAACAAGCTCATTGCACATTTCACCCTACCGGTCTTGGAAGATGAGGTGAAGACAAAAAAAATGACGGACAAAATCAAGCATTTCGCTCTTAAGAAGATGGCTCAATAATTCAATAACTACAAGAACAAATTATTCCGTGAGTGGGAAGAAGATGGGAAACTTCCGGATTTCACCGGCACACGAGAGAGGCAGCGGCCTCACTGGCCTGCATTTCTGGAGTACAAGAAATCGGAACGAGCTAAGAAAAGGTCGCAAACGAATAAGAATAATGCAGCGAAAAAGAAGTATCACCATAAGATGGGGCCAGGTGGCTACCAAGTTGCCGAGCCTAAGTGGGAAAAAATTGAGTCCGAGTTGCGTGCAAAAGGGCTCACCCCGGTCACAGAGGAATGGGACAGAAGGATAAGGAATTGGCTAATTGCGCATGGAGGGGAGTATGACATGGAAACAGGGGAGTTAATAATTGATGAAAGCAAAGTAGTCAACGGAGCCCAAAAAAAATTTATTGACTTAATTGCCAAGTCTAAAGAGGGAAAGTTTATTTCCGACAGAGAGAAGGACGAGCTGTCAGAGGCCCTCGGGACCAAAGAAAAAGGAGGATCAACACGAGGCTTAGGAGAAGTGTCGTGGATTGAAGGCTTTCCCCAGGACCGTGCCTCTTATGATGAGGATTGGACCTCTAGGGTGGCCCGATCTTCACGGATTGACGGAGGGTGTGGACGAACTCACGCAAGAACACGAAGAACACGAGGAAGAACACCAAGAACACAAGATACAAGAACCGTTTTCCTTACCGGTCGGTCCAACCGGCCCAATAGAATCCACACGAAGGTGGGAGATCGGCAAGTAGATACAAGAAGGGATCTTGGATGGTTGTTTCTCCAACGGTCAACCGAACCGCTCCAATAAAGTCACCAGAGGATGAAAGATTGGCAAGTAGTCAAACTACAAGTAGAGGTCTTGAATCCACGAAGGGATCTTCTCCACTAGGGGAGGAACCATCCCCACAAGGTGAGGAAGGAGACCTTTGAGAAGAAGGAGTCTAGCTCTACTCTAATCTCAAAACATAGTCTATCTAGATCTGGAGGGGGTAGGTGCCTATTTATAGGTTTGACCTCAAAGGGGGTAGGTGGGGAGAGGATAAGGGCCTCCCACCCGAGCTGGACTGGCCCCGCAGCGGTAGTACCGCTACGCCTGGCGGTAGTACCGCTGGGAGCTTCCTGAAGCGCCTGACGTCCCGCAGCGGTAGTACCGCTACGCCTGGCGGTAGTACCGCTGGGTGGCGGTAGTACCGCTGCGGTGCCGCTGGAGCTGCCGCCGGGTCCTCCAGAGAGCCAATCTGGGTGGTACCGCTGGCGGTAGTACCGCTGCGGCGGTACTACCGCTCCCTGGGATTTCAACAGCTTCTCTTCTTCTTCTCGGCTCCTCTTCCTTCTCCTCTTCCAAGCCACCGTCTTGGCGTCCTCCATTCCTCTTGCACCTTGGTCATCCTCTCGTGTATCCGTAGTCATCGTGACACTCCTAGTATCAACAAGAGATAGAAGATGACGTAGCATACCATCCAAAAGGGTGGGAATTGAGTTATCCAAGAGGAATGAGTTCACCTTTGATGTCAATGGTGACTTGTGGTATGTTGGAGTGCTTAGGGCAGGTTGCACTACATCATCTCCCCTCCCTTTAAAAAGAGTCGTCCTCGACTCTTGCTCTTCATCATGGCAAGGAGGTAGATGTGTAGACCTTGTCGTGTTGTTCACCATATAGTCGATGGAAATGATGTGGCACTTCTTCAATGTTCCTTCACCTTTCAAGTAACCTACAAGACTCACAAGAAAGACGAAACAACACTCAAAGAGTAGCCAATTCTTGAAGGTCATCACATGAGCGCTTATGTAGAAGGAAGTCACCTTAGCAAGATGTCGATGTGCTCTTCTTGCAAGATCTTCCGTCATAGGAATGCGTGGTTGAAGCAACTCATGGAGGCTCATCCAAAGGTACGACCTACATATCAAAGACCAAGCAAACCATGTGTGTGCAATATAGAGGAGCATATCATCAATGACATGTCCATTCATGTTCATTACACCATTAGCACAACACAAATATGTGAAAGTCAACGCATATGCAAGGTCAATGTTCAAGCAATTTCTCGAAATGAACTCATGACAAGACATGCACAAAATGTCATTATGGTTGCAAACAAACCATTGGAAAGAACAATTGTTCATCATATTTGTGGCAACACATAAATCATCCATGTGAAAAATCGAAGAAACATGCTTGTCATAGGAAAGACCAAAAACACCATCATGATTGCAAACAAACCATAAGCAAGAGAAATTGTTCCACTTGTTTGATGCAAAACATGAGAAAGATTTGAGAGTTGGATTCGATCCACTACTCACATGTATGCTCTCAAGAGCTCGTATTGTCAACTCATGCTCAATTGAGGTTGACATTATCATGCGTTTACCGGCACACACAAGACAACATATGAAGAAGTTATGTGCACGGTATATGAACACATCATCCATCATGAAGTGTCTCTTCATTTGCACATCACCAACCACACAAAAATCAATTGTGTAATATGATATGTGGATGGTCACAATACAAAGTGAAGGATGGAACAAGGTCCATAAGAAAAAACAAAACATCTCCAAAATGTGAGAAAGCTATGGAGGCAATCTCATTATCAAGCATTTCAACATTAGTGCAAGCAACACATGTGAAAGAGAAATTGTCCAACATGTTGCAAGCCACAATGGGAGAAAAATAGAAACATTCATAACAAGGCATGCTCATGGCAAAATCATCAAAAATAGGTAATTCCTCTTGATCAACATTGGTTTCAAACAAAGTATCACAAGGGAATAAGAACGAATCATATGTGACCTCAAAAGAATCATCCATAGCATGCAAACAATCATTGTTCATCATGTCCACTAGCGGGATCATGGTCACATCAACACCCATACCTTTGTAGTCCCACTCATGTGAAGAAGGTGTTGAAGTAGTAGGGGCTTCCATGTAGCCGACTTGTCCATCTTGAAGTAGACATGGGGTGGCATCATCATCATCCTCCATGTACATCTTCTCCATTTGATGCACCGTCGAGTCGAAGATAGGCGTCTCATCATCCAAGGAACCTAGCACACAATGAGAAAACACACTAGAAGTAGAGGTTAAGTTGTTAGAAATCGAAATGGCCTGACAAGACCTATCAACTACCTCTCTCAACTCAAGTGGTGTATCACTCATTCCCTCAAATTGAAAGCACTCAAACTCACATATGGTGGTGGCACTCAACTCACTCGCACTCTCACTCAAGTGGGCTAAGTGGCTCTCATGCTCACATGGGTTTGGTACCATCTCATAACTCAAGCTCATAGGGATAGGCTCGGTTTCCTCATCTCCATACGCCTCCAAGGTTGAAGGGAAACTCCCATGCTCAACCTCCTCAACAAACTCACCTCCAAAGGTCAATGCCATAGTATAGGCATCATCACTCGACTCCTTTGCGGAAGGGAAAATCCCATGCTCCGCTTCATCACTTGACTCCATTGCCGAAGGGAACATCCCATGCTCGGCATCATCATCACTTGACCCATGGTCAAAGGTGATAGCATCATCAATGCTCGCCTCCTTGGTCGCAGGGAAAATCCCATGCTCGACCATCTTCTCATGTCCTTGTTCATCTTCTTGTTCACCAACTTGGCACTCCCACATCATGTGACCTCTTCTATTGCATAGTGGGCACAAGAGATTGGGACATTCTCGTGGATCATGGTCTTGGCCTTGGCAATTGTCGCAAAGGAGGTCTTTATCTTGCCATATGGGGGCCAATGTGGTGGTGGCACTTGGTGTAGAAGTCATATCATGAGAAGTGCTTGAGAAGGGCGCCGTCTTGGTTGTGGCCTCACGCTTGTGGCCATGTTTCTTCCGGCGTCGACGTATTAGTTTCTCGAAGAAGTTGTCGATGTCGGCCATGAGCTCATCAAACATGGAATTTGTAGCTCTTGTTGGCGCACTTGGAGTGTTAGCACTAGGGGACACCATAGGATGCGCCTTTGTCGCCGTCTTCTTTTCATGTCGACGTAGGCGTTCTTGAGTTGTAGGGTGTCGCCGAAAGTCATTTGGATGCTTCTCCTCATGTTGACGTCGGCGTGCTTGTTGCTTTGGTGACCTTGTCATGGAGCTTCCACTAGAGCTTGGTGACATGTTGTGGTCCACCTTGGCATCTTTCTTGTGGTGCCTTGATGAGCTAGATAAAGGACGTAGGCTCTTGGCAAGTTCGTCCATGGCATCCTTGAGATCTTGGAGCTTGTCCTTGTCAATGTGCTTCTTGTGGCGCCTTCTTGAAGTTGAAGGAGAATGTCGAAGCTTGTCGCTCTTGGCGATGGCCTTGTCATGGCTCCTTCTTGAAGTTGATGTCGAATGGCGAAGCTTGGCACTCTTGGAAGTAGATGGATCTCCATAGGATGAACTCATGGTGGCCTTCTTGTCGGAGCACCGTCTTGAGCTTGAACCATAGAAGTAGGTTTTGCCATGACCCTTGGTGGTGCCGCTCTTGAACATGGTGGTGATGGGAGTCCTCTCCTCTTGCATGTTGTCGAAGTCGCCGCACATGCTACAAGAGTAGTAGTCGTAGACGTTCTCCACCATGTCATCGGAGTGGTAGTCGTAGTAGTGGCGCTCCACCATGTCGTTGTTGTCGAAGTTGGTACCATGTGATGAGGCATGTGAAGACACTTGCGCCTCATTGTCGTTGGAGCTCATGTAGTCGGAGTCGTGGTAGATTCGCACGTACTTGGAGTCGATACAATTTGATGAAGGTTGCTCGACGTCATGGTACCGCTCCTTGTCGTGTACGCTCGAATAGTCGGAGTCGTAGTCGGAGTAGTTGTAGCGGAAGTCTTGGCGATGATCCATCATGTCATGGGGGTCATTGTCGGTGTAGTCATCGTAGTAGTGGTCCCCCATGTCCTCAAAGCATGAGGCATCATAGTCCATGTGACTCATCGTGTAGTCCTCCTCATAGGCTCCGTAGTTGCATTCGCTCTCCCTAGACATGTCAACTTACAAGACAAGTGTATATATGTGGAGTGAAAAGGAACTAGAACACAACCTCTCACTTGTAGATAGTATTGGACGTCGTGGACAACCAAGGGAAACGATCACAAAGTAAAATGCTTGTGTTCAAGTATCCAAAGCAAACTCCAAAACACACACGGCTTAAAAGTTGGTAGGAAGGTATGGTGGTGGAAAGCAAATTGAACTAACCGGAAACCAAGATATTGTCAAAGTAAGTAGAGAACCACGATGATCACAAAGCAAATACAAGTCAATCTCAAAGATAGGAATGTAGTTCAAGGAAACACACGCGCGGAGAGATAAATGGGACTCGTGCAACCAAGAAGTGAGCTAAAGAACCATGTGATCCTAGCAAAGACTATAAGCTCGTGTTGCACAAGTACAAGGAGAGCTACTAGCTCGATTGCAATTTATTTGGTGGGCTACAAGATTTGCACAACAATGCACCACCTACTAGATGTTCATCGAGCTTGCGCGCTTCCTACAAGATATGGCAAATGGTGTTTCTTATTTTCTTTCTTTTGATTTGGCTCTATTTGCTTCTTTTATCTTTTCTCTTTTGATTCTTTTTCTATTTTGCACACCCACTTCGTTTTGATGCCAACACAAGATATATGCTATATGAACTAGCGCACAACTTTTGCTCGGAAACTACATGGTGCAAATGTGCAAAGCCCAAGCAATCATCAAGAGCTAGCCTCAATAGGACATGGTAATCGCAAAGATATAGTGTGGCTTTCAACGGAATGGCAAGGGGTAAAGGTTGGCGATGTTATACCTTTCGTCGATGTTCTTCACCCTTTGTTGTAGAAGCTTCGTGCTTGCCCACGGATTTTGGTGGTGGTGGATGATGGATCTTCCGCAATGGTGACGAAGGCCTTGATCGTAGCTTCGAAACGAGCCGAAGAACACCAAAAACGGAGTCCGGAATCAAAAGATATGGCCAAAACAATTTTCTGAAAATTTCAGTTTTCTGCAGTACCGCTGGGAGGGGCGGTAGTACCGCTGGAGGTACCGCTGGGAGCAACAGAAAGCAATTTTCGGCGGTACCGCTGGCGGTAGTGCTGGTAGGGGCGGTAGTACCGCTAGGTGGGCGGTAGTACCGCTACGGAACTCAGATTTTGCCCGAGAACGCGAAATTTCGCGATTTTGGGCGAAAAAAACGACCCGAAAATGGCCAAATCGGAGGGGAAAACGATGGAATTAGGCCATGGGAACGCAAAGGAAGCAAGATCAACTAGTATAGCAATAGATCCACGGATCAAAACTTGCAAAAACGCACTCAAATCTCAGATCGATCCAAAAGCAATTTGGGGCTATTTTGGTGGAAATTTTCGAATTTCTCAAAATCAAAGAAAAATTTGGGGGATTTGTGGGGAAACAATGTCAAATCCGTGGCAACCATGCTCTGATACCATATGATGAGGATTGGACCTCTAGGGTGGCCCGATCTTCACGGATTGACGGAGGGTGGACGAACTCACGCAAGAACACGAAGAACACGAGGAAGAACACCAAGAACACAAGAACACACACAAGATACAAGAACCGTTTCCCTTACCGGTCGGTCCAACCGGCCCAATAGAATCCACACAAAGGTGGGAGATCGGCAAGTAGATACAAGAAGGGATCTTGGATGGTTGTTTCTCCAACGGTCAACCGAACCGCTCCAATAAAGTCACCCGAGGATGAAAGATTGGCAAGTAGTCAAACTACAAGTAGAGGTCTTGAATCCACGAAGGATCTTCTCCACTAGGGGAGGAACCATCCCCACAAGGGGAGGAAGGAGACCTTTGAGAAGAAGGAGTCTAGCTCTACTCTAATCTCAAAACATAGTCTATCTAGATCTGGAGGGGTAGGTGCCTATTTATAGGTTTGACTTCAAAGGGGGTAGGTGGGGAGGATAAGGGCCTCCCACCCGAGCTGGACTGGCCCCGCAGCGGTAGTACCGCTACGCCTGGCGGTAGTACCGCCGGGAGCTTCCTGAAGCGCGGGACGTCAGGCGCTTCAGGAAGCTCCCAGCGGTACTACCGCCAGGCGTAGCGGTACTACCGCTACGCCTAGCGGTAGTACCGCTGCGATGCCGCTGGAGCTGCCGCCGGGTCCTCCAGAGAGCCAATCTGGGCGGTACTGCTGGCGGTAGTACCGCTATGGCTGGCGGTAGTACCGCTCCCTGGGATTTCAACATCTTCTCTTCTTCTTCTCGGCTCCTCTTCCTTCTCCTCTTCCAAGCCACCGTCTTGGCGTCCTCCATTCCTCTTGCACCTTGGTCATCCTCTCGTGTATCCGTAGTCGTCGTGACACTCCTAGTATCAACAAGAGATAGAAGATGACGTAGCATACCATCCAAAAGGGTGGGAATTGAGTTATCCAAGAGGAATGAGTTCACCTTTGATGTCAATGGTGACTTGTGTATGTTGGAGTGCTTAGGGCAGGTTGCACTACATCATCTTATAGAAGCCGATTGAGAGCAAAGAGGTGGAAGGAGCAGCAGGAATCAGACCGGTTGATGATCTTAGAAAGAAATCATGACCAGATGGTTGCTCTCTATAAGGAGCAGCAGAAGCAAATAGATCAAATGCGTGAGCAAGGGGCCCAACTCTTCAGCTGGAACAAGCGAGTCAAGGCGGCCCATCGCATCGCAGAAGCAGCGTGGCTTCCTCGGTTATGGTCGGTGATGATGAGACAAGTTACCCCGGGATTATATCACGGAGAAAACAACTTGTGAGCTGCATGTCCTAGTATTTAACTTATCCATGAAGGCGGCGGACGGCTATGCATTCTCCATTGACTCTACAGCATCGTGGCTTGGCAATGCCATTCCAGATGGATTTGCTCGTGTCGGCGTGGATCAAGTTGTACAAGGATATGAATCACTGAACCTTGAGTTCCCAAGAGCTGATGATGAGTCGGTGCTAGGGACGTCGTGGGTGGTCTAATTCTATGGCAGAAGAAATACATCAAGTTTGCAGGCTGGGCGCCAAGGCCACCATCGTCTCCGCCAATTCACGATTCACCACCTGATGACGATGAAGGGGACGACAACCATCAGTCGCCTCCGCATCTGTCGTCTCCGCCGCCGCGTGCGCCGACTCCACCACCGCGTGAGCCGACTCCACCGCCGCGTCAGCCCACTCCGCCGCCGCATGAGCCGACTCCACCGCCGCATGAGCCGACTCCGCCGCCGCATGAGCCGTCTCCTGAGCCCCGACATAGGAAGGGCGCCACTTCATCGTCCATGGGATTCGGGCGAGACCCCCGACGTTCGCCCCTCCCAAAAGTACCCAAAAGCCTTGACGACCTCAGAGCTTGCGACATGACTAAAGAGCAATTGGATGCGTGGGTGGATGCAGACACAAAAAGACAGCTTGCACGGAAAAAGCCCGAGGAAAAGCAAACATTTACTGCAAAAGAAAACAAGTGGGCTATTGGATTCATTACGGAACCATCGCAATATGAGAAAAATAAGCCAGATAACTATTTACGAGCTCTGAGTAAAAGTAGTACCTCTCCCAAGACGAGAAGTAGTAGTGCCAGAGGGAAAAAGACGTTGCCCAGCTCGGACAACAGGCAAACCAGTCGATAGCCCCGCTCGTAGTTATACCCAGTGGTCATGGCTCCGTGACGGACCTAATTCCTACTTTATCCTTGAAGAAGGACTTTGCTGCAGATGCTGGTATTACTCTTGCTCAACTGGACAACGAAAATCTCTTTCCGTCTGATGTAGATGATTCATGGAAATGGAAATGGGGAGGTCCCTGCTGCGAGGTGATCAGATAAAGTTTCTACCGACATGTATGCGACAACTCCATAGTTGGTACATGAAAACCACAAAGGAATTTGATGACTTTTTGATCTCTGTGAAAGTTACAAAAAATCATTTCGCGGGTGAAGACATGTTCACAATTCAGCTCGAAGAACTCTGGTACTTATACAACCTTGACTCCCTCGACTTGGCTCTCGTCGGTGCCTACTGTCTGTAAGTGATTCAATTCATTTATTTCCAAAAAAGATAAAGTCTTTAGCTCTCAGCTCGTTCATTGCCATCGCTAATTATGCTCACTACGGTATTATGCAGAATGAAGAGTGATGAATGTGACAGAAAGGGCATCTACGGCTTTGGGTTCGTTAACCCAGTACGAGTTAATGCAAGGACACTAAAAAACCACGTGAAGGACACGGAGAAGAACTTGCTAAATGCCCTAATGAAGCAACATTTCAAGGTGCAGATAATGTTTCCTTACTTCTTCAGGTAAGAGAGTGTTACTCGCTTGTACAAATTAAGTGTAACTGATGAGTTACTGACGTGTATATAATCATGCGCAGCGATCATTACATTCTGCTAGTCATTGAAGTTGATAGATCAAGAGTTCAAGTATACGACTCATTGGACTGGCCTGAGGAGAGGTACCAAAACATTCTAGATAAGCTCCAAAGGTAATTTCAAACATTATCGCACTATATCAGTGTCTCTTATTGATTTCAGAGATATCAAGCAACTAATAACTCATTTATTCTTTTTTTTTGGCCGGCAGGGTTTGGAAACAATTCAAAGCGAGGACAAAGGGTTCAGGTTCATTTGAAGAACAGCTGACTTTTATTCACCCACAGGTAGGTAGTACGGTCTAGCTAGGTTCGTGCATCTCTTTATTTATAGTTTTCAATACCACTATATGTTGACTATGATTTGATTGAATTCTATTCTCGTAAAGTGGATCGAGAGGCAACCACAGGGGACCAATTTCTGTGGATATTTCGTTTACGAGTGGATTCGTCGTTCGGTCACTGAGCGGGACCCAAAGAAATTTTTAGACGTACGTGAACAATCATATTCATCAATTGATCTCCAGTGTCATTCATAATTTTTGATAGTCATGATTAATATTCGTATTGATCTCCTTCTTTTATAGGCAAATCCATTGCGCGAGAGTATGCCACTAAAGAAGCGCTTTCAAGCACTAGCAGAGAAACTTGCGGGGTTTCTGCTCAGCGAAGTCATACCTATAAAAAGAACATACAATGGAGATAGCGGTGAAGTCCCGTTATGATCTCCCGTGTAACCGAATAGACGGGCTCTAGTCCCAGTTATGATCTCCACACACGTGTAATCGAATAGACGGGATCTAGTCCTGGTTATGAGCACCTCCATGTAACCGGATAGACAGTGAACATATTTTTATTTATGAACATTTTGATATGTTATATGTAGTTTCAGTTTTTAATTAATTAAACGCATATTTTTTTGCACCATTTCAATATTAAATTGAGAGGAAAAACAAAAAATTACAGGCTGCCACGTGTGAGGTCCTTGGTCCCGGGTCGTATGACCAATCGGGGCTAGAGGTCCTCCACCACGCCCGCGCCTCGGCGGCCACGTGGGAGCCTGTTGTTCCGGGTCGTAACGGACCCGCTACTAGAGGGGGGGCCTCTAGTGTCGCCTTACTAGTCCCGGGTGGACACCCGGTACTAGAGGCCCTTACGACCCGGACCAGTGGCCCTGTTTCCACTAGTGATATCTGGCCGCAACGGCCCTGGTCGCTTCACCCTTGGAGCTGGTCCTTCGGTGATAAGAAACATCGGCCGAACATGCAGCAGGTCCACGTAGGATATGAAGATTTGAGTCAGCTTCTAGCAAGCCACGTCAGGTCCTCAAGGTCAAACAGCTCACGTTACTAGTGTAGCCATGCATGCATATACGATTCAGTGAACCAGCTCATGCACTGCGTAGTACTACTAGTTAGCTCGACACACTTTTGGAATATCTTGCATGCACAAATTAACAACTACTTAAACACAAGAGATTTGCACAATTAGACAGAAACAAAGCTAATTTCATTTTAATCAAATTAATTAATAACTCAAAAATCTAGGTTACCACATGACGTGCCCAAAAGCATGAGGTGTATTTTGCAATGCCCTTTTGACTAAGTACAATTAACTTTTAATATTCTCCTCTCCAATACATTTGCATACACTACAGGAAAACATGCGTTTGCCGTGTGCCAACAGCTTTGCCATGAGCTTTTCATCGGGCACATGGCAAAGACAAGCTTCGCCAGGTGCCATCCTAAAATCACATGGCAAAGAAAAGGCCCACGGTAAAATCAAACAAAACTCACGACAAAGAAAAACACCCGGCAAAGTATTAGAAAAACACACGGCAAACAAATACTCTCGGCAAAACCACCGGACATGTGTCCCTTCCGCTACCGGCAGACGAAACCAAACGGCAACGGTGAGAAAGCTCATGGCGAAGAAGGCTTTGCCGGTTAGTTCTTTGCCGGAAGGCGATGCCGAGTGCATGCACACGGCAAAGGCTTTGCCGTGCGTTTTTGCCCCTTCGCCGTGTGTTTCCGTCACCCGACAAATAAGCAAAATCCTGTAGTGATATAAATGATCTTTCTACCGAGACTTTTGTCCAACAAGATTTCGGAAGTTCATTAAAATACAAAAAAAATATCAGAATGTTTCCGTAAGAGATAAATCATTTTTTAAAAGAAAATGTCACAAACCCACCTTGGATCCTGTCGTGTCTCGTTGCACGGACACCGGGAGTATAGGATACCCCCTTTTAGGTTCGGCACGGGGCGCGAAGGAGGCTGAGAATCGTCTTCTTGGGCGGAGTCTAGATCAAGCTCTCCTCTCCACGATCAAAGCATGCAACCAAAGGGACACAAGGAGCTACCCAGGTTCAGGCCGCCCGGAGGCTAAAAGCCCTACTCCTGCATGTCTGGATTGATGGGTTCTTCATAGTGTGGCTTACAATGGAACCTCCCGGACAGGGTACCCGGAAGGGTTTTGGCTGGAGGTAGAAGAAGGACAGATCCTGACCCGGAGGAGATCACCTTCCTCTCTACCTTCGCAGCCCTAGTCTAGTCTTGCTCTGGTTCTAGCTTGTGTTTGTCCTTGTTCGACCTCCCCCTCCTCCGTGCCTTGGTCCTCCTTTTATAGGCTAAGGGGTTGCCACAGGGTCACGTGAGGGGCGTGAGGGACCTTCGGGGTGAAGGACCCTCCTCATCTAGTTTAGGGGGAGACGTGGCCTCTCCTCAGCCTAGCGTCTCCTTTGGGTTAGGTGGGAGCGTCCGCCTTGGGGTGGACAGGAGCTGACACCACCACGGGACGTGCTTCCCGCCCGCGCTGCCTTCGCCTTGCTTCCCAAGTCTTCCGTGGTGAGGTGGAGTGCTTATCCACAGGGACGTGGGGAAGTACCCGAGAGGGAGCCTGGCCTCCTGCCGGGAACTCGGGCTCTCGGGTCCTTCCTGGCCTTCTTGCTTGATTCGGGGACCCGAAGGTCCCCAGGACCGGAGCCCTTAGTCGACGTAGGCCATGCGTGTCTTGACGGTGAACCCGCCAGCTTGACTTGAGTCTTGGTCTTGTCCATCTTCATCTTGGGCCCACATGGGGTGGACCCACTTTGGCAGTACTAGGGGAACCCCATGTTCCACTGTTGCGACAGTAGCCCCCGGGCATGGTCCCGGCGGCTCTTGCTCCAGCTGCCGGGGCCATGGCCTAAAGATAGGTCAAAGTGGGTCCCGGGCACCTGGTCTTCCTTGCTCTGCTTCATTGATGGCCTTGAAGGTCTTGGAGTTACTCGCTTGGGGGAATAACGGAAGAACCGAGGAGACGCTTGACAGAGGCACCGCGTGGCTATAAAAGCGAGGCGCACCCCTGGCCTTTTCGTTCATCTTCTTCCTTAGTCCAACTCCAGGCCTCCCCACAAGCTGCCAGCGCCAATGGCGAGAGCGAGGAGAGGAGTTGGGCGCCCTCGTACTTCTTCAGCTGCTGCGGAGAGTGGCCCCTCCACTCGTGGTCGAGCTGTTCCGCGAGGTCGTGGGATTCGCGGTCGCGGCGGCCGTGGAGGCCGCGGCACCGCTGCTCCCCTTCCTAGGAGCATGGTTCATACCAGCTTCGCGCCGTTCGAGTTCATCGTGGATCTGAACCGCAGGCCTCGCAGCCGGCTTCTCCTGCCGGATTCCTTCGCGATGGCGACGGAGGACATCGGACCCTCCGGCTTCTGGCTGCAAGTGGAAGGCTGCCCCAATGGCCCCTCCTGGGCCATGGCGGAGCGCACCACTGAAGGCGCCATGCTTCTGGGTCCGGGGTGGAAGTCGTTCTCCCGTGCCCGCCGCCTGTCCAGGGGGCAGTGCTTGGTGTTCCGGTACGACGGAGATGCTACGCTCTCCGTGAAGATCTTCGGTGTCGATGGCGGACGCGTGGAGTGCTGCATGGAGAGCAGCAGCGGCAGCTCGAGCTCCTACGACGAGGATGAAGATGAGGAAAACTCATCTGACATCAAGGTCGAGGGGAGCTCGTCTTCCTGAAGGCGAGGAGCTTCGGACGGGCGCCATGGAGATCTCGTTGACCTCCTCCTTGGCGGCCTTGACGACGTACTTCTGGAAGTAGCGTCTTCCATTGTACGGCGGTGCTCCTTGCTCGACGGGAGCCAACCTTTTTGTTGTAAAAAAGATCGTCCCCTTGTAGTCCTTGTAAATGAAGAAGATCTTGTTTTCCTCCTTGTCTTCGTGTCGCGTCCGTGTGAATGAGAACGAGTTTTTTGCAAAACGCGCTCCATTACTGCAGCAGCCGTAGCGTCAAGGGGTAGGTGGAGCGTGGGAGGCCTATAAAAGACCATCCAGACTCCACCCCTTCGCCACATCTTCTCGCCTTGCTCCGCTCCTCTTCTTCCTTTGCCTCCCCTCGTCCCGCAGAACAATGTCCGGCGAAGCAGAGAGGGCCTTGTCCGATGTGTCGACGGCGGAGTCCGTCTTTCGAGGAGCGGCGGAGGCACCCAGCGAAGCTGGAGCCCGAGCCACTGACGGCGAGGTTGCGTCCCGTTCTTCTGCTGCCCAGAATGTTGCTCGCCTGGCGGCCGTCTCTGGTCCTGTTGCCCAAGAAGAGGCAAGGATTAGGGCAGTAAGGAGCGCACCTGTGGTCCATCCTGAAGGAAAGGACTGCCGGTATTCCGGAGCTGTCCTTGGTTGTGGCTGAACTCGAGGCCATTGAGCAGGTTCACTGTTTGCTTCTCCATTTTTCCGCCTTTTCTTCTTGGATGACCTCGATCTTGATCTGGACTTTTGCAGGCCGAGAGTCAGTCCGTAGGCGAACTGGCGGACGGAATCTTCCGTCTCTTTGGCCCTGGAGCGCCCTGGTCGGCAGAAGGGGTCGAGCTCTTCGACGCGCCTGACAAGATTCTGCACGCGTGTTATCTTTTCACCCAGGCGTCCCCGGAAGAAAAGAGCACCCGGCAGGCAATAAAACAGAAGACAGAGCTGCACAGCCAGGAGCCCTGAGCTGGCCTTAGTAGCATAGGCTAGATATGTATCCAGGAAAAGCTTCGACTGAATGTAATTCAGAATGTAAGTTCAGATGAATGCAATCCTAGGGCTCAACTCCCGGGGTCATTTCCCAAACCTCCCTTGCACTAACGCGCCGTCAAGTTTTCTGAGGAGATCTCTTAGGTGACAAGTACTCTAACCGCCTGCACCGGTAGCAGCACCCCTAAGAGCACTATGCCTTCCGGGAGTCCACTCCACAGCCACGGGTACTAGGCCAGAAGGGAAATCTGACCGTTCGCCGGGGAGGACGCATTACCCCCGCAAAGGTTCTCATCAACTGTCAAGCATGCGCAGGTTGGTGGTATATTGACTCCGAGCGAGATATTATGCCTAGAATGCAAGATGCACATGCAAAGACTTAGCTGGTTTTTGCCGTGCCTTGATCTACTCTGTCCTTCCCGGGTACCAGCTCCTGAGCCGCTCTTCAGCATCCATTCCTGTCCCGGGAGAGGCGCTACACACAACACACTTTCAGTAGGAAAAGAATGGACCCTCCCTTACATGTCGTGAAAGTGTTTCATCCGGAGCAACCCGCAAGCAAAGTTGAATGTGCATTTCTGTGTTTAGGTTCTTTAAAACACAGCACTGCCCGTTCCACTTCTTACCGCGGCAGTACGGCACGATCAGGTGGCAGCGCCTACTGATAGGCTACTCGCGCTCGACCTGTCAGCCACCGGCACCATGTCAGCCCCCTGCTTGGGGGTTGTTACGGATAACACACTTCACGACAACAAGAGAGGCTCACGGAATTGAAAAACTTATCTTTTATTCCTTGGCGACGATTCTTACACCCTTATACAGAACACTAGCCCCTTGGGCGTGCTTAGTTGACTCGAACTATCTGCGATTCATGTTCGTATTCAGGGGTAGAATTTCCGGAGATTCTCGATGTTCCAGGCGTTGCCCTCCGGCCTGCCTTTCTCGTCCTCCAGATAAACAGCTCCGGGTCTCAGGGTATGCGTCACCCGATAAGGTCCTTCCCACTTGGAGGACAGCTTGTTCATGTTATCAAGCTTCTGCTTCTTGCGGAGAACCAGGTCTCCGGGTTCCAGTACCCGTGAACGGATATGGCGATCATGATAGCGGCGGAGCCCTTGCTGGTATCGAGCAGATCGTAAGGAAGCTCGGCACCGCACCTCTTCCAGGAAGTTGATGTCATCAATCCTCCTCTCAGCTTGTGCGTCTTCATCATAGGCAAGTACCCGGGGGGATCCATGCCTGAGCTCTGTTGGCAAGACGGCTTCTGCTCCATAGACAAGGAAGAATGGTGTTTCTTGAGTGGCTCTGCTTGGTGTGGTTCTGAGGGACCACAAGACACTTGGTAGATGCTCAATCCAGTTCTTGCCCTTGTCTTCTAACTTGTCAAAGGCCTTGGTCTTCAAACCCTTTAGGACCTCCGCATTGGCTCGCTCCACTTGCCCATTGCACCTTGGGTAGGACACCGAGGCAAAACACACCTTGATTCCCAGCTCTTCACAGAAGTTGAGGAAGGATCGGCTTGTGAACTGAGAGCCATTGTCCGTTATGATTCTGTTGGGTACTCCGAAGCGGTACACGATCCCTTCAATGAACTTGATGGCTGCTTGAGCTGTCTGTCTTGGTACTGGCATCACTTCCACCCACTTTGTGAACTTGTCGATGGCCACGAAAAGGTATTCATGGCCCCCGACAGACTTCGGTATCTTCCCCACGATGTCCAGCCCCCAGACCGCGAACGGCCAGGAGATTGGAATTGGCTGCAGAGCTTGCGCCGGCTGATGTATGTTCTTCGCATAGTACTGGCAGGCTTCACAGGTCTTGACTAGCTGCTCCGCATCACTGAGGACTGTTGGCCAGTAGAACCCGTGACGAAAACTTTACCCGCCAGTGATCTTGATGCCACATGACTTGAACATGTGCCCTCGTGGATGTCCCGTAGCAGTACTTGGCCTTGTTCTTGAGGGATGCAGCGGAGCTTGACTCCGTTGTCCCGTCGCCGGTAGAGCTCGCCGTCGATCATGACGTAGAGCTTGGCTTGACGAGCCACCCGCTCGGCGTCGTGATCGTCCTCCGGAGGGCGTGCTCCATGATGTACTTGACGATGTCCCGGGCCCAGGGTGGGTGGGTTCCTTCCACCGGTAGCACCATCCGACGGAAAGAAAGCATAGCTTCCTCCGCTGGAGGGGCTGCCGGGTCTTGAGCTTCTGGGCTGGCTACCCGTGTTGTCGAGGTAGAAGGGTCGCCAGCCCCCGGCGCAGATCTTGTCGCGAGCCTCTCGGGGGATCGAAGGTCGCCTGAGGACCTCGATGTAGATCCCGGGAGGCACTGGTTCTTGCTTGGACGCCACCTGCGATAGCTCATCCGCGGCCGTGTTTTCTCCCCGTGGGACGTACACAGCCCGGAAGTTGTCGAAGCGCCGCTGCAGCTTCCAGACCTCTTCAACGTATGGTGCCATCTGAGGGCACGCGTACTCCTTGTTCACTTGTTTGATGACTAACTGAGAGTCACCCTTGACGACGATCTTGTTGATGCCGAGGCCGACGGCAGCACGAAGTCCTGCGAGCAGGCCCTCGTACTCCGCCGTGTTGTTGGAGATGTTCCCTTGGTAGTGCATCTGGACGACGTACTTCAGCCGGTCCCCGGTTGGTGAGGTTAGGACAACCCCAGCACCTCCTTTCCCCTTGGTGTAGGAGCCGTCGAAGTGCATGGTCCAGGCGCTAGGATCTTCCTTCCCGGGGAGGCAGGTTTCCTCTTCCGGGTCGTCGAACGCCGTCTCGGTCCACTCGGCCGTGAAATCCGCCAGCGCCTGACTCTTGATGTTGTCCGTGTGCTCGAACTTGAGACCGAAACCTTGAAGCTCCATGGCCCACCATGATATGCGACCAGTGGCAAGTGGGTTCTCCAGGGGGCTTCTTAGGTTGTACTTGGACACCACCGTGATGGGATGGCTTTGGAAGTACGGCCTCATCTTGCGGGAGGCAATGAGGATTGCCAGCAGCAGCTTCTGCATCATGGGGTACCGCTCCCGGGCGTCGCGCAGCACTGCGCTGACGAAGTAGACCGGGTGCTGCACCTTGCGGGTCGCCGAGTCCTGAGAGGGCTCGGCTTCCCTCCACGTCGTCTTGGGGTGGGGACGAGTAGCCCCCGGCGAAGTCTCGTCGGAGGGAGATTCTCCATTCCCGACGGCTCCGCGCGCTGGTGAGGTTGCAGTGACGCCAGGATCGTGAGACCCCTGGTCACCCGGCAGCCTTTTCTTGCACGGTTGCCCCGGAGAGAGTTCCCGGGTCGCTTGCCCTTGATCTTGCTTGACTTCTTCGGAGGAGCGTCACGCTCTACCACGAGCACAGCGCTGATCACCTGGTTGGTGGCAGCAATGTACAGTAGTAGGGGCTCCTTCTCTTCTGGTGCCACGAGGATTGGTGGCGAGGCGAGGTAGCGCTTAAGGGACTGCAGGGCTTCCTCGGCCTCGGAGGTCCACTCCACGGGGCCTGATTTCTTGAGCAGCCTGAAGAACGGTAAGGCCCGCTCCCCAAGCCTTGAGATGAAGCGCCCGAGTGCAGTGATGCACCCGTTGAGGCGTGTACGTCCTTGACCCCCGGGGCGCCTCCATGCGCTCGATTGCCTTGATTTTGTCCGGATTCGCCTCGATCCCTCGGTGAGAGACCAGGAAACCCAGCAGCTTGCCGGAGGGGACCCCGAACACGCACTTGTCGGGGTTGAGCTTGAAGTTGACCCGGCGGAGGTTCTCGAAGGTCTCGTGCAGGTCTTGGATGAGGGAGTCCTTGTACCGGGTCTTGACCACGATGTCGTCGATGTACGCTTCAACGTTGCGGCCCAGCTGTGACCCAAGGCATGCTTGCATTGCGCGCTGGAAGGTAGCGCCGGCGTTCGGAGGCCAAAAGGCATCCGGGTGTAGCAGTAGCAGCCCTTGGGAGTGATGAAGGCCGTCTTCTCTTGGTCCTCGAGTGACATCATGATCTGGTGGTACCCGGAGAAGGCGTCCAAGAAACACAGCAGCTCGCACCCGGCCGTGGAATCCACGATCATGTCGATCCGCGGCAGGGGGAAAGGGTCCTTGGGACAGGCCTTATTCAGGTCTGTGAAGTCGATGCAGAGTCTCCACTTGAAGGTCATGGGTTTCGGTACCACCACGGGGTTGGCCACCCAGCTTGGGTGGGGAACCGACCGGATGACACCAGCTTCTATCAACTTGTCCACCTCGGCGATGATGAATTCCAGCTTTTCCTTGCTTTGGTTCCGGAGAACCTGCTTCACGGGGCGAGCCCCCGGATTGACCGCCAGTTTGTGCTCGATCACCTCCCTTGGAACGCCGGGTAAACCTGACGCCTCCC
Source organism: Poa pratensis (assembly GCA_947311845.1). Lineage (NCBI taxonomy): Eukaryota > Viridiplantae > Streptophyta > Magnoliopsida > Poales > Poaceae > Poa > Poa pratensis. Next base: position 82,382,525 of record CAMZMU010000040.1, on the reverse strand, counting down.
ACGCGAAGACGTCAGAGTTTTCCCGAAGGAAGGCGACGAGCGCGCTTTCCTATTTGTCGGTGAGGCGGGCGCCGATGGTGATGGAGCGAACTCCGTCACTGGTTAGCGCCACCTTCTTGGTCAGCTGCGGATCGCCATGGAATGGCGCCTTCTTGGGGGAGTAGATGTGGAGCCCCCGGGGTGCCCTTCGCCCCCGGGGAGAGCCCCCATCCTCCTGTACACCTTGAGGGATCCGCCGTGGTTGCCACCGTCTGGTTCAGCTGGTGAACGCAGTAGATAGCATCGTCGATGTCGGCCTTGACCTTGATCACGCCCCACGGCGCCGGAATCTTCAGCATGTTGTAGGCGAAGTGGGAGACGGCCATGAACTTGGCCAGAGCAGGTCTGCCAAGTATGCCGTTGTACGGTAGCGGAGTGTCGGCGATGTCGAAGACGATTTCCTCGGTGCGGAAGTTCTTGGAGTCGCCGAAGGTGACCGGAAGGGTGATCTTCCCGAGGGGTCGAGTAACACTTCCGTTCACGCTTGGAACACCCCGGTGTCTTGCAGGCGAGACAGGGGGATTTGAAGGATAGCCAGGACCTTCGCCGTCAGCAAGTTGAGGCTGGAGCCTCCGTCGACCAGCATCTTGGTGACCTTGGGATCGCCGCTGCTTGGAGGGAACTGCATCAGGGCCTTGGCAGCGACTAGAGCGTCATGGCGAGCTTGCACGTCCGAAGGCGAGTGCGCGGAGGTCTTACTCTTGGATGCTCGTGGATCCCCGCTGGGGCGAACGCCGTGGTTCCCTCCTCCAGCGGTGGGCTCCTTGCCGGTGCCGTTGCAGACGCTCTTCTCCCCTGAGCGAGGAGGAGGCATGGTGGCGCCCTTTGGAGCCGCCGCTCCGCCAGGGTCGTTGTCCTTGTCGTGACCGTCCACTTCGTCCGGCGCCACCCTCTCCATGGGAGGCGGGGACGGAGAGACGCTCCGCCGTGCGCCAGCAGCACGACGTTCAGCTGAAGCTTGAGTGCGTGAGGGAGAGACCGGCTTGGATGCCGCAGGATCTCCCTTCTTCCTTGGAGGCATGCTTGACGAAGAACTTGCCGATGAACTCGATGAAGATGAATCCAGCACTTGGCCCCCTACCTGGGCGCCAGATGTCATGTCTCGTTGCACGGACACCGGGAGTATTTGGATACCCCCTTTTAGGTTCGGCACGGGGCGCGAAGGAGTCTGAGAATCGTCTTCTTGGGCGGAGTCTAGATCAAGCTCTCCTCTCCATGATCAAAGCATGCAACCAAAGGGACACAAGGAGCTACCCAGGTTCGGCCCGCCCGGAGGCTAAAAGCCCTACTCCTGCATGTCTGGATTGATGGGTTCTTCATAGTGTGGCTTACAATGGAACCTCCCGGACAGGGTACCCGGAAGGGTTTTGGCTGGAGGTAGAAGAAGGACAGATCCTGACCCGGAGGAGATCACCTTACTCTCTACCTTCGTAGCCCTAGTCTAGTCTTGCTCTGGTTCTAGCTTGTGTTTGTCCTTGATTCGACCTCCCCCTCCTCCGTGCCTTGGTCCTCCTTTTATAGGCTAAGGGGTTGCCACAGGGTCACGTGAGGGGCGTGAGGGACCTTCGGGGTGAAGGACCCTCCTCATATAGTTTAGGGGGGAGACGTGGCCTCTCCTCAGCCTAGCGTCTCCTTTGGGTTAGGTGGGAGCGTCCGCCTTGGGGTGGACAGGAGCTGACACCACCACGGGACGTGCTTCCCGCCCGCGCTGCCTTCGCCTTGCTTCCCAAGTCTTCCGTGGTGAGGTGGAGTGCTTATCCACAGGGACGTGGGGAAGTACCCGAGAGGGAGCTTGGCCTCCTGCCAGGAACTCGGGCTCTCGGGTCCTTCCTGGCCTTCTTGCTTGATTCGGGGACCCGGAAGGTCCCCAGGACCGGAGCCCTTAGTCGACGTAGGCCATGCGTGTCTTGACGGTGAACCCGCCAGCTTGACTTGAGTCTTGGTCTTGTCCATCTTCATCTTGGGCCCACATGGGGTGGATCCACTTTGACAGTGCTAGGGAACCCCATGTTCCACTGTTGCGACAGATCCATACCAGTCGAGCAGCGTCCCCTGGTTCAACTCGTAGTATTTGGATGTTTCTCTGGTTGATGGCTCGACTAGGCTGGCATTTGGTGCAGAGCCTGCTATTCCATTTCTTTCGCTAAAGAAATGGTATTCTGAGGTGATGACAGTGCAGACACTCGCTTGGAGGAGCCTCCGGTCGTGGGTCGGCCTATTTGGGCTGTTTTTTTCGTTTATTATTTTTAGGTTTTCTGATCTTTTATTCTTTCTTTTCTTTCGGTACTACACTATAATATATTTTTGTCAATTTTTTTTTTTTTCATAATTGTTTTTTTTGAGTTTTTTCGGAAATAGATGAACAATTTTCGTGAATACTTTTTACAGTGAACCCTTTTATATATGTGAACACTTTTTAATTTATTGTGATACCCTACAAAACATAATTTTTTTATCATGAATTACTTTTTCCGTGAACCATTTTTTATTATAGGTAAACATTTTTTGTATTTATCGTTAATCATTTTGAAGAAAAAAACATACCTTTTACCCAATAATATGAACCTTTACTTTGTAACATCGGTTAATTAAAAAAAAATAGACAAACTATCTTTTTTTTGTCATGTGTAAGTTTTTTATTTTCATGTTTCTGAAATGTTTGAGATAAAAATTAAACTAAACTATCTTTGGGCCGGACCAAAGCAGGCCCAGCAGCCTGATTGCTGCTGGCGATGCCCGCACCAGCTCGCCAAGAGCGCTGTATAGGGCGACCCTGATTGACAGGACGTGAACTTGCAAAAACCTAAACAATAAACGGCACCGCGCATGCTGACTACATATGTAAAAAAATTCCACATACCATGTGCTAGAACATGAACACTAAAAGTGCAATTTGAGAAAATCCGACTTAACCGAATATCTCTGCTAGACGTTACGAAGAGTTTATGGATTTTGTTTATAAATGTGAAGAGAATAACCGAAGGTACTAGCAGCTTAACAGCTAATGTAAGGTTGGACATGCCTGAAATGCTACGCTCTGTTTCCCCTGGTATTTTGTGTGACTTTCCCTCTTTTCCTGGGTGGTTGGTTCTCTGCACTTTTCGTTTAATTGCATGATATTGGTCACTGCCTCAATGGTCAATCTCCTGGAACTCTTAGACTAACAGATGAGAAGTGTAGCAGGTCAGTGGTGATGCAAAATGGAACGCATCTTCCCTGATTTAGCTACGTGCAAATACCTTCCAATACCAGCAACTGCCCCAGATCCAATGTACAAGAAGCCAGCTGCAAAGTTCAGACATCCATTTTCATGTAGTCACCACTATCACAGTACTGCTTACTAGATTGGTTGCTTTCTTTACGGTCAGTTGCTCGGTTACTGATTTGTAATATTATCCTCTTTCTTCCAATGGCAGAAAAACTGAAGGAGTGGTTGCTAGTAGTTGTATTTATGACGCCAACTCTGGTACACAAAACCCCCAAGGGAAATTACAGGGCTACAGAAGCGATCACTGTGCTGGAGAAGACATGGATCAGATCTCTGGCCACATAACCACCAGTATCATCTCAAAGTTCACTGTGTGGCTTCAATGATTTGCTGGAGAGTTGCTGCCATAAATAAACGGCGGCCAACAGGCCCAGCTCAACCACATCGATTGACTTCATGATTTCTGTCCTCTCGTGTTGTCTGCTTGCTGCTTAGCTCACCGATATCACCATCGTTGTATTAACGTAAGCATTTGTAGATGATGTTAAGACGCCTCCATCAGCTCCGGTGCACAGTCCAGTTCACTGGTCACCAGGTAATCATCTCATAACCGAATTGCTTTCTTCAATGACGGACAACCTAGCCCAGCACAGTCCGACCACACAAACATGATGCAAGTTGCGATCTATACGCATGTATTAAGTGCGCCATCTAGGTTCATTCTGAGCTCCTGCATTCAACAAGTATTCTGGCAACCTGATTAGTTATCTGGTAGACAACAAAACCAAAATATCTTTCTGCAATTTGATGAGTTTTTTCTACAGATTCCAATTGGACACTTGCAATGCGCAAGCAAGAAACAATGGTGATGTTCTGGTTTACGAGTTAAAACTTAAAAACACTTCTTGTGTGGCCTTCCAGGACCTCCCTCATGCAGTCATGGCATACTTACTCAGAGGCCCGCACCATGTGGCCTTCTCCCTTCTCATTTAAGAATTTGCCAAGTAATACCGCTGGTTTTCAATGTGCATGTTGGAGGCAAGTTCGGAAAGACCGGGATTTTGTGACTCCCGGTTGCATAAGCTACAAGGTTCTCACTGTCCCCTACACACTTGAAGCTATATAATTGAAGGGTAGAGGTTGTAAACTTGTGATCAAGTTCAACCCCCACACAAAATAAGAATGCTAGGCCACTATGCTGAGAAGCCTAACTGGTACAGTGACCGATGACATTACATTATGAACAGAGCAATCATCATCGGTAAACGGTTCACAATAGGTCCCTGGCGAGACTGAACTTTCGTCGTACCCAGATCTCACTGCCTGTCAGGAAGTCTCTGTCAAACAACAGAAACCTTAAAAGTCTGTGATGCCATTCTTAGAATGCTGAAAAGTTTTTCCAGAAACGCATGATGCTCATCATGGCCGAAAAGGATGCGATGAAAACAACACAAAACAAGTGTATACAGTTGAGGTAGTAACACTTGGGATTATTCCTAACCTTCAAGTTATCTACTTGTTGTAGCGTATCCATTATACCATTCTGGTACTTGATGTGACTGGCTTAAATGCTGTACCTTCTTGATGAACATTGTTTCAAAGGTGATTTGGATGTCCGATCGCTATTCTTTAATACATGGTACAGTCAAGTTGACATCAAGAATTTCAAACCAATAAAAGTCATCCATACCTAGAAGACTGACACTGCCAAGGTAATGTAGTGTGTACGCTGATATGCTAACCTCAAACTTTATAACCAACTGAGCAAGACCATTCAATATTACTGCCATAAAACTCAAAAAAATATTACTGCCATTATAATTTATAAGACAATGAAAGGTACATTGGTAGTACAGTGTCATTTTGTTGAACTAAGGACAGTACAGCATCAACTGAGCAAGACCATTCAATATTACTGCCATTATAACCATCTGTGCTTTGGACTGCAGAAGCTAGCCAATATGATTGGTAAATTCAAGATCAATTTAGTTTCGAACCCTTTTGTGTAGCAAATCTCTTACCGGCGTTTATCTCTATCAGTGAGAAAAGCTATTACGGTTTTCTCTCACAGTTCCTATCGCACTCATTCTCCTCGTCTCCTCGTCGCTCCGTGGGCGACGGGGGGAACCCTAACCGCCGCCGCCGCCCTAGTCCTCTCTCCTCCTCTTCCTCTCCTCGCCGCCGCCGGACGGCGTCGCCGGCCGCGGGCCGGGCGCTGGCGGCGGCGGGGCCCCTCCTACTCCCTCGCGCGGGTCCTGGCACGGGTCGCGGCCATCGATGGGGGCGCCGCGTTGGGCAGGGGCGTGGCGGCGCGGCCGTTCCGGCGGCGGTGTGGTGACCTGCGAGGTTCGTGCGGGCTCGGGTGGCGGCGGCGCATCTGGCGACGGCGTGTACACGGGCGGCGCAGCAACTCCGACCCGATGGTCGGCCAACAAGGCCACGGCGGCGACTTCTGCGGAGGACGGCGGCCCCGGCGGTGGGGTTCCACGGTGGTGGCAGCGGGGACAGCACGTGTGGCGGCGACGGGAGTACTCGGGACTCTGCCATGGCCGGGCTGCTCGGCCCAGATCTGGGCCCACCGGGCCCGATCTGGGTTCAACGGGCCCTGGCCGGTGTGTGCGTCCGTGAGTCGTTCTGCAGGATGACATCAGCGACCTTGGCGCTGCAGCGCGGCGGCGGAGCTAGTCGGGCCTGATCTGGGCCTGCTGGGCTGATCTGGGCCTGACCGGCACTGCTGCTGGTCCGGTCGGCGACCGCATCAGGCGGTGGAGGACGGCAGATCTCCTCCTAAGGGTTGCCGATGTCGACCTTGCGGGCCTTGATCCGCCGACGGCCTCGCTCAACCGCCTCGTTGACACCACGACTTGCTAGCTCCTCGGGTCGAGATTGCGGACGCCGGGGCGGCGGCCCTGGAAGGTGGACTGCACGGCGTCTCTGCGGCGAGCGTCGTGATGGTGGTGATGGTCTTGCTTTTTGGTCGTGTGGATGGCGAGTAGCGGACGTTGGGGGTTCCTGGAGTTGGTGGCGGCAACTCCCAGATCGTGGTTGGGAGACCATTCTCGGGGTGATGGGCGATCCATCTGTGCGGACGTTGTGCGAAGGTTTTTCCGAGCGAAAGCTCTGCGCTCCGGCGCCAATGGCGGCGATGCTTGCGGGTATCGTTATCCTCTTGGGGGCGTTGTTGTGGTTACCCTCGCTGCGTTAGGGTTCCGGGTGAAAACCCTTGACCATTCCGGTCTCGTCGGCGGCGGCGTGTTACGTCGTTACCCTCTGGGGGGCGTCGTCGTGGAGCCTCGTCACTTAGGGCTTGTTTCGTTGTCCTCGGTGGCAAGTTTGGTTCTTCTTGTTTTTCTTTTTCTTATCTTTGATCTGCTTTGTAAGAGGTTCCCCTCATCACATTGTATCGGTTCGGCCGTTGAGGCTTTATTTATAAAGCGGGGCTACGGCCTATTTCGTCCTATCGCACTCATAGGTTGAAAATCAGAATAAGATCAGAAGGCCTCCTAGCTTTGCCCACCGATGCATTTTGTCAACCTAATGATTTGGTGTGCATTACCCCCTGACTCTCGCCTGAACCATGAGCTGGATCTGAATTGCATCACCAGAGCATTATAAGTTGTACTATTAGCATATCTACAAACAAAAAACATGGTTTTGTTCCTATGAAAATGCTCATTAGTGAATACAAGGTTGATAGTGATAACCTAAATACAGTAACAAAGGTTGTTCACCCACTCTAATTCTGGTAGCTTATTCATACTTCTGAGAATTGGCAGTACATGCTAGCTGTAATAAGTACTCGCCTACAGTCTACTGGAACACTTCTGAAGGTGGAAGTACCAACCAAAGCGCAGATACAAGGGCTCTGGTATTGCACATCCATTTTAAAATTGAAAGCCTTATTAAAATTAAAACAATTTATTGGGAGATATGCATGTCATGCATCTAAATCAGGGGTGGTCGGTATATATCACAGCAGTATAGTTGTGGTTGGTTGGCTGATGAGACCATAAATCTGAGTTGTACTGAACAGTGCTGCCTCTGCATTGAATAGCAATTAATGGTGTAGGTGAGCGTCCTTGAATGGATGTACACAGCGGCATCCCCAGTGCTGCTACTCTACATAAACGAGTGAAATGCATTGGGCAAGGTTGGGCTGCGAGGTGGAAAAATCACAGAACACAAGACAGAAAGGCAAGTACGCAGAGTCAGAAGTGTCTGGGTGGAAGAGAGAAAAAAAGAACCAAGGGGAGCTGGCGGAAGGAATCTTTGAATCTCACCTAGGCACCCCTAGGGTTTCAATGGGCTTGATCAGCGGAGGGGTGTTCTTCAAGATCTTGGTGTTCCTCTGCTTCATCAGATTATCTGAAGGTACATTCCATCTAGTACTTCAGTTTATCTATCTATGTTCTCAAAAGTTAAACTGCACCGTCAATCGTCTCCCTTCGAAAAGAGCACAGTGTTTCGGAGCTGGAGTTTGATCCTCCCCCCCCCCCCCCCCGCACGATTTCTCTCTATTTTCTAGAGATTATGACCTCGCCGACGAACATGGGTCTTCAGATATAGACACTTTAGCTACGCTCATATTGATAACAGAGGCCACTAGTCGAGTCCACTCGTTGAGTCTTTGACTTCGTCCTCTATGGCGACTCCGGCGATCTGCCGGCGACCGGCGTAAGTCCGATCTAATCTCTCCCCCCCCTCCTCAATCAACCTTCGTTCCTATCATTTTCTCCCGCTTCAGCTCAGCACGAGTTCTTCTGCCTTCCCACCAATAGCTCTCTCCTTACCTTCCTCGTTGCCACGTTTTCCCCTTTCTCCCCCGACACAGATTCATCCACATACCTCTCCTGCGTTTTTGAAGAAAGTAAAAGGGCGACCTGGCGGCGGGGGATAGCGCCTGGGATGGGGACGACCCCGACCTCCGTGAGTCTCAGGGCTCCTCGAGGGGTTTCCAATCCAGGGCGGCGAGCTCCACATGTCTGATTTAGCAATTTCAGAGCTCGCGCTGTTGGAATTCTCCGGAAATCAAGCAATCAAAGGAAGTGCATGGATTTGATGCTGTGAAGGCCACAACCTTGTTCGGCCTGGATTTTTGGAGGGAAGGAAGAGAATGTCAAGGAAGAAAGAAGAGGGGGCGGATCGGCCGGC
>CAMZMU010000040.1:82268936-82374114 GCA_947311845.1 Poa pratensis | reverse complement strand
ACGGTTGAAACGTTTGTTTAGAAACAAAGAGCATGCCAAGTTGTTGCGATAGCACAAAGAAGACCGCAAGAGCGACGAGATGTTGAGACACCCGGCTGATGGGTCGCAGTGGAGAAAAATCGATACAGAGTACAAGGAATTTGCACGTGACCCGAGGAACTTAAGGTTTGGTCTTAGCACGGATGGCTTTAATCCTTTTGGGGAGCAGAGCAGCAGTCATAGCACCTGGCCTGTGACTCTATGTATCTATAACCTTCCTCCTTGGTTGTGCATGAAGCGGAAGTTCATTATGATGCCAGTGCTCATCCAAGGTCCGAAGCAACCGGTAACAACATTGATGTCTACCTGAGGCCATTAGTTGATGAACTTTTACAGTTGTGGCGTGATGAAGGGGTACCTGTGTGGGATGAGTACAAACAAGCGGAATTTAACCTACGAGGGTTGTTGTTTGTAACCATCAATGATTGGCCTGCTCTTAGTAACATTTCAGGACAGTCGAACAAGAGATACAATGCATGCACACACTGTTTAGATAGCACTGAAAGTATATATGTAGGTAACAAGAATGTGTACCCGGGTCATCGTCGAATTCTTACAACTCAGCATCCCCTAAGAAAGAAAAGCAAGCAGCAGCATTTCAAAGGTGAGGAAGATCGCCGGCCGAAGCCACCCCTCCAAAGTGGTGAAGATATATATGATGCGGTCAACGATTTAGATGTAATCTTTGGAAAGGGTCCTGGCGGACAGTCTGTTCCGAAGGACGCTAACAACCACGTTCCCTGTGGAAGAAGAAGTCTATATTTTGGGAACTACCCTATTGGAAAATCCTAAAGGTCCGCTCTGCAATCGACGTGATGCACGTGACGAAGAATGTTTGCGTGAACCTGCTAGGCTTCTTGGGCGTGTATGGGAAGGCAAAAGATACTCCGGAAGCACGAGAGGACCAGCAACTTTTGAAAGACCCAAAGAACCTGCATCCAATGAGGACGGATAAAGGACGTCTACGTCCTGCTAGCTACGTTCTTACCAAAGAAGAAAAGGAGATATTTTTTGAAGTCCTGAGCAGTATGAAGGTCCCGTCTGGCTTCTCGTCGAATATAAAGGGAATAATAAATATGGCAGAGAAAAAGTTCCAGAACCTAAGTCTCATGACTGCCACGTGCTGATGACTCAACTGCTTACGGTTGCATTGCGGGGGCTTCTACCGGAAAATGTTCGAGTATCCATTGTTCAGCTATGTGCGTTCCTCAATGCAATTTCGCAGAAGTCAATCAGCCCAACCACTCTATTAAGGTTACAGAAGGATGTGGCTCAATGTCTCGTTAGTTTTGAGTTGGTGTTCCCACCATCCTTTTCACTATTATGACACATCTCCTAGTACACCTAGTCGACGAGATTCACATTCTGGGTCCTGTATTTCTACACAATATGTTCCCCTTTGAGAGGTTCATGGGAGTGTTGAAGAAGTATGTTCATAATCGTGCTAGGCCAGAAGGAAGCATCTCCAAAGGGTATGGAACAGAGGAGGTCATTGAGTTTTGTGTTGACTTTATTCCCGGCATTAAGTCGATTGGTCTTCCTGAATCGCGACATGAGGGGAGACTAAGTGGAGAAGGCACTCTAGGAAAAAAATCATACATATGCAGGGACGGGTATTCTTTCACAAAAGCACACTACAAAACAACCCGGGGATGGATGATCCGCCATTGCAAAGGAACACATGGAGAATTTTGGCGGTTGGTTGGAAACGCATCTGAACAACAACAACACAGTATCAGATGAGCTGTTCTTGTTGTCTAAGGGGCCATCTTCGACTATTTGGACTTTCCAAGGGTATGAGATAAACGGGAATACATTTTACACGAACGCCCAAGATAAAAAGAGCACCAACCAAAATGTGGTGTCCGCTTTGATGATAAGAGCACGAATGAGGGCACGGTCACATATTATGGTTGCATAGAGCAAATATGGGAACTTGACTATGGACCTTCTTTGAAGGTCCCTTTGTTCTGGTGCAAATGGTTCAACCTGAGAGGCGGCGGGGTAAAGGAAGACCCATTGTACGGAATGACTACAGTGGATCTCACGAATGTTGCGTACGACAACGAACCATTCGTTCTAGCCAAGGATGTGGCTCAGGTTTTCTATGTGAAGGACATGTCTACCAAGCCAAAAAAAGAAAAGATAAGGAAGTGAATACATCAGCCGATGAGCCAAAGTGCCACATAGTTCTTTCAGGGAAAAGAACCATCGTGGGAGTGGAGGACAAGACAGACATGTCATAAGATTACGACAAGTTTCATGAAATTCCGCCCTTCAAAGTGACAACTGACCCAAGTCTCAAGTTATATGCAGACATTTGTCCATGGTTACGGAGCGATCAGAAGAAAGGGTTTCACAAAAAGAAAAAGCGAAGACTAAATAGGGATGTTGTTCATGATGTGTAATAATTTATTAAAATTTTATATAATTTATAGTATGGAGGACAAGACAGACATGTCAATGAAATCAAGCGTATGGCGGTGGCGGAATGTAGTACTTAATTTATAAATTTTTGATGTAGCATCAAACTTTGTGATGTGAAATGATCCACTGCGCATGTAGTACTTGATTTATAATTTTTGAATTGATTTTAAATTAAGCGTATGTAGTACTTAATTTAAAACCAAGTGCATGTGATACTTCATTTTAAACCAAAACAGAAAACAGGAAAATGAAAGCAATTTTTACTTAATTTAGACAAGTAAATCAAAAGATATAAAAAAAGTAAGAAACCAGAAAATTAAAAAAAATTAACCTCTAGTACCGGGCCGTGCGACCACCCGGTACTACAGGTCCACTGGGCTTGGCGCGCAAATTTTCGCGGCCCTGAGGGACCTCTAGTACCGGGTGGTAACACGGCCCGGTACTAGAGGCCTTTTTGGCGCTACTTCTAGTGGCTCGGGCCGAAAATTTGCCCAAGTCCAGCAAATCGACGCTCCGCCTCCGGGCTCCAGACGACGCCGCCCCCTGCGCCGCTGCCGCCCTCACCGTGGGTCGCCGTCTGCTCCTGCTCCGGGCGCGGCCGTCCCCGCTCTTCCCCCAAGCAAGATCGTCGTCCTCGAGCAAGCAAAGCTCGCCCCCCGACCCACGGTGAGCTCGTCCCCCCGACCAACTACTCTATCCCTCTCTCAGATCTAGCGCGCGGCGGCGGCAGCGGCGGACCCTAACCACGGGGCCGGCGTCGGAGTTGGCAAATAGAACAGATTTTTTAGGCCTAAGGGCCGATTTCATTATAATTAGGGGGAGGCCACAAACGGCCGATTACATTGGGGGGGGGGAGGCCATTAATAAGGCCATTACATTGGAGGGGGGGTCGTCGTCGCCGGTGCCGCCTAGTCGTCGAGGACGATGAAGGGCGGCGGGGTCCAGAGATGCTCCGGTGGCGCCTGCTGCTGCGGTGGCGTCTCCTGCTGCTCCGGTGGCGCCTCGTGCTCCTGCTCCAGATCCGCCGACCAGCTCCCGCTGGTAAAGACCCAGGACTGGCCAACGAGGCCGGGAGGCAGAGGAGGCGGCGGCAGAAGGTCCTGCTCCTGCTCGCGTTCCATGGCGTAGTGCCACGGCTCGACCTCGTCCGGGTCGTATAATACTGCGGTGGCGGCGGCGGCGGCATCAGGGCCGCGGCCGCGGCCGCGGCCCTCACCTTCTCCCACCTCTTGATCTCGTCCTCGACGAGGCTGAGGTTGGAGGCCTCGAACGCGGCCACCATCTCCGGGTCGTCCTCATCCTCGGGGACCTCCTCCTCGAACCACAGCGCGTCGGGCAGCGCTGGGTAGGCGGATTGGACGGCGCGGGGCGTCGGGTCGAAGTAGGAGTGGCGGCGGTCCTCGTGCTCATCCTTGAGCCCCTGCTCCCAGTGTAGGGAGTCCGCCGCATAGACGGGGTCGTCGTGGAGCTCCGCCGGGAGGAGGCGGCGCCGGCGCGCGATCTCCCTGTCCAGTTGCCTCCCAGGAGCGGGACCGCCGGCACCGGAATCCTCTGCGGGTTCTGGTGCCAGCCCTCGGGGAGGTGGACGTCGCTCCACTCCAGCGTGGCGGCGTTGTCCCAGTGCCACTGGCACTCCGGCTCCGGCACGTAGCGCCGGCGCCGGATCCTCCTCCCTCCGGCGGTGGTGGTGGTGGTTCGTGACGGCGCGTCGGGTGCGTGGGCGACACGCACCGGTGGCACGGTCCTCCGCACGCCCTGCGGAACGACGCCCAAGGCCGCCGGCGGTGGAGAAGCGCGGCGACGGCTGGAGGACTCGCCGGCCTCGTTCTTCGGGGACTTCCCGAACCAGCGCGACATGGCGGCGAGGGCACTGGACGGGCGGAGGGGAACCGTTGGGCGGAGGGGAACCGTGGGAGCGGAGCGGAGTGGAGTGTCCATATCCGCACGGGCGCATCCCTTTTTAAAGACCAGGACCGTCGGGAGGGGGAACCGTCGGGTGGGCCAGCGCCCGAGTCGCTGGCAAGTGGGCCAGGAGCATTGACTCCGGGTGGGCGGGGGCTGTTGGTGCTCCGCATTGACCACGGGGGGTGAAGGCGAGGCGGTCGGTGGGAACACGAGGCGGGGAGGTGAAGACGAGGCGGGGCGGGAACACGAGGCAGGGCGGCGGTGTCAGAACTGGGTCGCTGGCAGGTGGGCCAGCATTGACCACGCGTGGCCAGTGGGCGGTCACACGTGGCGGTGGGGCGGGTAGGCGCTGGCAGGTGGGCCAGTGATGACCACGGTGGCCACCTTTGACCAGGTTCTGGCCCAAATTTGGGCTGGGCTGGGATTGGGACAGCCTATGTTTTTTTTTGGAAGATTTTTTCTTTAGATGCAATATTAAATTGTTTTTGTTGCATATTTGTACAGTTCCCTCCTTTGAATTATTGTACTAATACTATTATTGTTTTATCTTTTTTTTGTATTAGTTAAACAATGGATGTCGATGCTCCCTTCGCAACGAGAGAAGGGGAAGAATAGATACTTTCCTACATTTTGGAACCCGGTGAATTTCGGCATCCCGCGGAAGGAGCTGAAGATGAGGACTCGGAAATTGGTGGACCCACGCCGTCTGGCGAGGTATATTAAGCCTATGTTGAGCAGATGCAATAACTGATTTGTGCATATATATGTATTCACACATGTTTCATATTTTTAGACCTCCGCATCGAACCAATCCACTAAACGAGGCCATGCCCAAGGGATGGGCAAAGATGAGCATCTCACAATTGACGAGGTGAATGCAACTACTGGCCAACCACTGGCACCCGTGCCGAACGCAGTTAAGTTTGTGCATCAATGCGGAGTCACTGTCAGGGATAACGTTTATATCAGCACTCAGGAATGGATTAAGCCAAAGTTAGAGGGAGTTAGTTACGTCGACAAGAGAACCAAAGATGTGCTTTGGAACAAGCTCATTGCACATTTCACCCTACCGGTCTTGGAAGATGAGGTGAAGACAAAAAAAATGACGGACAAAATCAAGCATTTCGCTCTTAAGAAGATGGCTCAATAATTCAATAACTACAAGAACAAATTATTCCGTGAGTGGGAAGAAGATGGGAAACTTCCGGATTTCACCGGCACACGAGAGAGGCAGCGGCCTCACTGGCCTGCATTTCTGGAGTACAAGAAATCGGAACGAGCTAAGAAAAGGTCGCAAACGAATAAGAATAATGCAGCGAAAAAGAAGTATCACCATAAGATGGGGCCAGGTGGCTACCAAGTTGCCGAGCCTAAGTGGGAAAAAATTGAGTCCGAGTTGCGTGCAAAAGGGCTCACCCCGGTCACAGAGGAATGGGACAGAAGGATAAGGAATTGGCTAATTGCGCATGGAGGGGAGTATGACATGGAAACAGGGGAGTTAATAATTGATGAAAGCAAAGTAGTCAACGGAGCCCAAAAAAAATTTATTGACTTAATTGCCAAGTCTAAAGAGGGAAAGTTTATTTCCGACAGAGAGAAGGACGAGCTGTCAGAGGCCCTCGGGACCAAAGAAAAAGGAGGATCAACACGAGGCTTAGGAGAAGTGTCGTGGATTGAAGGCTTTCCCCAGGACCGTGCCTCTTATGATGAGGATTGGACCTCTAGGGTGGCCCGATCTTCACGGATTGACGGAGGGTGTGGACGAACTCACGCAAGAACACGAAGAACACGAGGAAGAACACCAAGAACACAAGATACAAGAACCGTTTTCCTTACCGGTCGGTCCAACCGGCCCAATAGAATCCACACGAAGGTGGGAGATCGGCAAGTAGATACAAGAAGGGATCTTGGATGGTTGTTTCTCCAACGGTCAACCGAACCGCTCCAATAAAGTCACCAGAGGATGAAAGATTGGCAAGTAGTCAAACTACAAGTAGAGGTCTTGAATCCACGAAGGGATCTTCTCCACTAGGGGAGGAACCATCCCCACAAGGTGAGGAAGGAGACCTTTGAGAAGAAGGAGTCTAGCTCTACTCTAATCTCAAAACATAGTCTATCTAGATCTGGAGGGGGTAGGTGCCTATTTATAGGTTTGACCTCAAAGGGGGTAGGTGGGGAGAGGATAAGGGCCTCCCACCCGAGCTGGACTGGCCCCGCAGCGGTAGTACCGCTACGCCTGGCGGTAGTACCGCTGGGAGCTTCCTGAAGCGCCTGACGTCCCGCAGCGGTAGTACCGCTACGCCTGGCGGTAGTACCGCTGGGTGGCGGTAGTACCGCTGCGGTGCCGCTGGAGCTGCCGCCGGGTCCTCCAGAGAGCCAATCTGGGTGGTACCGCTGGCGGTAGTACCGCTGCGGCGGTACTACCGCTCCCTGGGATTTCAACAGCTTCTCTTCTTCTTCTCGGCTCCTCTTCCTTCTCCTCTTCCAAGCCACCGTCTTGGCGTCCTCCATTCCTCTTGCACCTTGGTCATCCTCTCGTGTATCCGTAGTCATCGTGACACTCCTAGTATCAACAAGAGATAGAAGATGACGTAGCATACCATCCAAAAGGGTGGGAATTGAGTTATCCAAGAGGAATGAGTTCACCTTTGATGTCAATGGTGACTTGTGGTATGTTGGAGTGCTTAGGGCAGGTTGCACTACATCATCTCCCCTCCCTTTAAAAAGAGTCGTCCTCGACTCTTGCTCTTCATCATGGCAAGGAGGTAGATGTGTAGACCTTGTCGTGTTGTTCACCATATAGTCGATGGAAATGATGTGGCACTTCTTCAATGTTCCTTCACCTTTCAAGTAACCTACAAGACTCACAAGAAAGACGAAACAACACTCAAAGAGTAGCCAATTCTTGAAGGTCATCACATGAGCGCTTATGTAGAAGGAAGTCACCTTAGCAAGATGTCGATGTGCTCTTCTTGCAAGATCTTCCGTCATAGGAATGCGTGGTTGAAGCAACTCATGGAGGCTCATCCAAAGGTACGACCTACATATCAAAGACCAAGCAAACCATGTGTGTGCAATATAGAGGAGCATATCATCAATGACATGTCCATTCATGTTCATTACACCATTAGCACAACACAAATATGTGAAAGTCAACGCATATGCAAGGTCAATGTTCAAGCAATTTCTCGAAATGAACTCATGACAAGACATGCACAAAATGTCATTATGGTTGCAAACAAACCATTGGAAAGAACAATTGTTCATCATATTTGTGGCAACACATAAATCATCCATGTGAAAAATCGAAGAAACATGCTTGTCATAGGAAAGACCAAAAACACCATCATGATTGCAAACAAACCATAAGCAAGAGAAATTGTTCCACTTGTTTGATGCAAAACATGAGAAAGATTTGAGAGTTGGATTCGATCCACTACTCACATGTATGCTCTCAAGAGCTCGTATTGTCAACTCATGCTCAATTGAGGTTGACATTATCATGCGTTTACCGGCACACACAAGACAACATATGAAGAAGTTATGTGCACGGTATATGAACACATCATCCATCATGAAGTGTCTCTTCATTTGCACATCACCAACCACACAAAAATCAATTGTGTAATATGATATATGTGGATGGTCACAATACAAAGTGAAGGATGGAACAAGGTCCATAAGAAAAACAAAACATCTCCAAAATGTGAGAAAGCTATGGGGCAATCTCATTATCAAGCATTTCAACATTAGTGCAAGCAACACATGTGAAAGAGAAATTGTCCAACATGTTGCAAGCCACAATGGGAGAAAAATAGAAACATTCATAACAAGGCATGCTCATGGCAAAATCATCAAAAATAGGTAATTCCTCTTGATCAACATTGGTTTCAAACAAAGTATCACAAGGGAATAAGAACGAATCATATGTGACCTCAAAAGAATCATCCATAGCATGCAAACAATCATTGTTCATCATGTCCACTAGCGGGATCATGGTCACATCAACACCCATACCTTTGTAGTCCCACTCATGTGAAGAAGGTGTTGAAGTAGTAGGGGCTTCCATGTAGCCGACTTGTCCATCTTGAAGTAGACATGGGGTGGCATCATCATCATCCTCCATGTACATCTTCTCCATTTGATGCACCGTCGAGTCGAAGATAGGCGTCTCATCATCCAAGGAACCTAGCACACAATGAGAAAACACACTAGAAGTAGAGGTTAAGTTGTTAGAAATCGAAATGGCCTGACAAGACCTATCAACTACCTCTCTCAACTCAAGTGGTGTATCACTCATTCCCTCAAATTGAAAGCACTCAAACTCACATATGGTGGTGGCACTCAACTCACTCGCACTCTCACTCAAGTGGGCTAAGTGGCTCTCATGCTCACATGGGTTTGGTACCATCTCATAACTCAAGCTCATAGGGATAGGCTCGGTTTCCTCATCTCCATACGCCTCCAAGGTTGAAGGGAAACTCCCATGCTCAACCTCCTCAACAAACTCACCTCCAAAGGTCAATGCCATAGTATAGGCATCATCACTCGACTCCTTTGCGGAAGGGAAAATCCCATGCTCCGCTTCATCACTTGACTCCATTGCCGAAGGGAACATCCCATGCTCGGCATCATCATCACTTGACCCATGGTCAAAGGTGATAGCATCATCAATGCTCGCCTCCTTGGTCGCAGGGAAAATCCCATGCTCGACCATCTTCTCATGTCCTTGTTCATCTTCTTGTTCACCAACTTGGCACTCCCACATCATGTGACCTCTTCTATTGCATAGTGGGCACAAGAGATTGGGACATTCTCGTGGATCATGGTCTTGGCCTTGGCAATTGTCGCAAAGGAGGTCTTTATCTTGCCATATGGGGGCCAATGTGGTGGTGGCACTTGGTGTAGAAGTCATATCATGAGAAGTGCTTGAGAAGGGCGCCGTCTTGGTTGTGGCCTCACGCTTGTGGCCATGTTTCTTCCGGCGTCGACGTATTAGTTTCTCGAAGAAGTTGTCGATGTCGGCCATGAGCTCATCAAACATGGAATTTGTAGCTCTTGTTGGCGCACTTGGAGTGTTAGCACTAGGGGACACCATAGGATGCGCCTTTGTCGCCGTCTTCTTTTCATGTCGACGTAGGCGTTCTTGAGTTGTAGGGTGTCGCCGAAAGTCATTTGGATGCTTCTCCTCATGTTGACGTCGGCGTGCTTGTTGCTTTGGTGACCTTGTCATGGAGCTTCCACTAGAGCTTGGTGACATGTTGTGGTCCACCTTGGCATCTTTCTTGTGGTGCCTTGATGAGCTAGATAAAGGACGTAGGCTCTTGGCAAGTTCGTCCATGGCATCCTTGAGATCTTGGAGCTTGTCCTTGTCAATGTGCTTCTTGTGGCGCCTTCTTGAAGTTGAAGGAGAATGTCGAAGCTTGTCGCTCTTGGCGATGGCCTTGTCATGGCTCCTTCTTGAAGTTGATGTCGAATGGCGAAGCTTGGCACTCTTGGAAGTAGATGGATCTCCATAGGATGAACTCATGGTGGCCTTCTTGTCGGAGCACCGTCTTGAGCTTGAACCATAGAAGTAGGTTTTGCCATGACCCTTGGTGGTGCCGCTCTTGAACATGGTGGTGATGGGAGTCCTCTCCTCTTGCATGTTGTCGAAGTCGCCGCACATGCTACAAGAGTAGTAGTCGTAGACGTTCTCCACCATGTCATCGGAGTGGTAGTCGTAGTAGTGGCGCTCCACCATGTCGTTGTTGTCGAAGTTGGTACCATGTGATGAGGCATGTGAAGACACTTGCGCCTCATTGTCGTTGGAGCTCATGTAGTCGGAGTCGTGGTAGATTCGCACGTACTTGGAGTCGATACAATTTGATGAAGGTTGCTCGACGTCATGGTACCGCTCCTTGTCGTGTACGCTCGAATAGTCGGAGTCGTAGTCGGAGTAGTTGTAGCGGAAGTCTTGGCGATGATCCATCATGTCATGGGGGTCATTGTCGGTGTAGTCATCGTAGTAGTGGTCCCCCATGTCCTCAAAGCATGAGGCATCATAGTCCATGTGACTCATCGTGTAGTCCTCCTCATAGGCTCCGTAGTTGCATTCGCTCTCCCTAGACATGTCAACTTACAAGACAAGTGTATATATGTGGAGTGAAAAGGAACTAGAACACAACCTCTCACATTGTAGATAGTATTGGACGTCGTGGACAACCAAGGGAAACGATCACAAAGTAAAATGCTTGTGTTCAAGTATCCAAAGCAAACTCCAAAACACACACGGCTTAAAAGTTGGTAGGAAGGTATGGTGGGTGGAAAGCAAATTGAACTAACCGGAAACCAAGATATTGTCAAAGTAAGTAGAGAACCACGATGATCACAAAGCAAATACAAGTCAATCTCAAAGATAGGAATGTAGTTCAAGGAAACACACGCGCGGAGAGATAAATGGGACTCGTGCAACCAAGAAGTGAGCTAAAGAACCATGTGATCCTAGCAAAGACTATAAGCTCGTGTTGCACAAGTACAAGGAGAGCTACTAGCTCGATTGCAATTTATTTGGTGGGCTACAAGATTTGCACAACAATGCACCACCTACTAGATGTTCATCGAGCTTGCGCGCTTCCTACAAGATATGGCAAATGGTGTTTCTTTTTTCTTTCTTTTGATTTGGCTCTATTTGCTTCTTTTATCTTTTCTCTTTTGATTCTTTTTCTATTTTGCACACCCACTTCGTTTTGATGCCAACACAAGATATATGCTATATGAACTAGCGCACAACTTTTGCTCGGAAACTACATGGTGCAAATGTGCAAAGCCCAAGCAATCATCAAGAGCTAGCCTCAATAGGACATGGTAATCGCAAAGATATAGTGTGGCTTTCAACGGAATGGCAAGGGGTAAAGGTTGGCGATGTTATACCTTTCGTCGATGTTCTTCACCCTTTGTTGTAGAAGCTTCGTGCTTGCCCACGGATTTTGGTGGTGGTGGATGATGGATCTTCCGCAATGGTGACGAAGGCCTTGATCGTAGCTTCGAAACGAGCCGAAGAACACCAAAAACGGAGTCCGGAATCAAAAGATATGGCCAAAACAATTTTCTGAAAATTTCAGTTTTCTGCAGGTACCGCTGGGAGGGGCGGTAGTACCGCTGGAGGTACCGCTGGGAGCAACAGAAAGCAATTTTCGGCGGTACCGCTGGCGGTAGTGCTGGTAGGGGCGGTAGTACCGCTAGGTGGGGCGGTAGTACCGCTACGGAACTCAGATTTTGCCCGAGAACGCGAAATTTCGCGATTTTGGGCGAAAAAACGACCCGAAAATGGCCAAATCGGAGGGGAAAACGATGGAATTAGGCCATGGGAACGCAAAGGAAGCAAGATCAACTAGTATAGCAATAGATCCACGGATCAAAACTTGCAAAAACGCACTCAAATCTCAGATCGATCCAAAAGCAATTTGGGCTATTTTGGTGGAAATTTTCGAATTTCTCAAAATCAAAGAAAAATTTGGGGGATTTGTGGGGGAAACAATGTCAAATCCGTGGCAACCATGCTCTGATACCATATGATGAGGATTGGACCTCTAGGGTGGCCCGATCTTCACGGATTGACGGAGGGTGTGGACGAACTCACGCAAGAACACGAAGAACACGAGGAAGAACACCAAGAACACAAGAACACACACAAGATACAAGAACCGTTTCCCTTACCGGTCGGTCCAACCGGCCCAATAGAATCCACACAAAGGTGGGAGATCGGCAAGTAGATACAAGAAGGGATCTTGGATGGTTGTTTCTCCAACGGTCAACCGAACCGCTCCAATAAAGTCACCCGAGGATGAAAGATTGGCAAGTAGTCAAACTACAAGTAGAGGTCTTGAATCCACGAAGGGATCTTCTCCACTAGGGGAGGAACCATCCCCACAAGGGGAGGAAGGAGACCTTTGAGAAGAAGGAGTCTAGCTCTACTCTAATCTCAAAACATAGTCTATCTAGATCTGGAGGGGGTAGGTGCCTATTTATAGGTTTGACTTCAAAGGGGGTAGGTGGGGAGAGGATAAGGGCCTCCCACCCGAGCTGGACTGGCCCCGCAGCGGTAGTACCGCTACGCCTGGCGGTAGTACCGCCGGGAGCTTCCTGAAGCGCGGGACGTCAGGCGCTTCAGGAAGCTCCCAGCGGTACTACCGCCAGGCGTAGCGGTACTACCGCTACGCCTAGCGGTAGTACCGCTGCGATGCCGCTGGAGCTGCCGCCGGGTCCTCCAGAGAGCCAATCTGGGCGGTACTGCTGGCGGTAGTACCGCTATGGCTGGCGGTAGTACCGCTCCCTGGGATTTCAACATCTTCTCTTCTTCTTCTCGGCTCCTCTTCCTTCTCCTCTTCCAAGCCACCGTCTTGGCGTCCTCCATTCCTCTTGCACCTTGGTCATCCTCTCGTGTATCCGTAGTCGTCGTGACACTCCTAGTATCAACAAGAGATAGAAGATGACGTAGCATACCATCCAAAAGGGTGGGAATTGAGTTATCCAAGAGGAATGAGTTCACCTTTGATGTCAATGGTGACTTGTGGTATGTTGGAGTGCTTAGGGCAGGTTGCACTACATCATCTTATAGAAGCCGATTGAGAGCAAAGAGGTGGAAGGAGCAGCAGGAATCAGACCGGTTGATGATCTTAGAAAGAAATCATGACCAGATGGTTGCTCTCTATAAGGAGCAGCAGAAGCAAATAGATCAAATGCGTGAGCAAGGGGCGCCAACTCTTCAGCTGGAACAAGCGAGTCAAGGCGGCCCATCGCATCGCAGAAGCAGCGTGGCTTCCTCGGTTATGGTCGGTGATGATGAGACAAGTTACCCCGTGGATTATATCACGGAGAAAACAACTTGTGAGCTGCATGTCCTAGTATTTAACTTATCCATGAAGGCGGCGGACGGCTATGCATTCTCCATTGACTCTACAGCATCGTGGCTTGGCAATGCCATTCCAGATGGATTTGCTCGTGTCGGCGTGGATCAAGTTGTACAAGGATATGAATCACTGAACCTTGAGTTCCCAAGAGCTGATGATGAGTCGGTGCTAGGGACGTCGTGGGTGGTCTAATTCTATGGCAGAAGAAATACATCAAGTTTGCAGGCTGGGCGCCAAGGCCACCATCGTCTCCGCCAATTCACGATTCACCACCTGATGACGATGAAGGGGACGACAACCATCAGTCGCCTCCGCATCTGTCGTCTCCGCCGCCGCGTGCGCCGACTCCACCACCGCGTGAGCCGACTCCACCGCCGCGTCAGCCCACTCCGCCGCCGCATGAGCCGACTCCACCGCCGCATGAGCCGACTCCGCCGCCGCATGAGCCGTCTCCTGAGCCCCGACATAGGAAGGGCGCCACTTCATCGTCCATGGGATTCGGGCGAGACCCCCGACGTTCGCCCCTCCCAAAAGTACCCAAAAGCCTTGACGACCTCAGAGCTTGCGACATGACTAAAGAGCAATTGGATGCGTGGGTGGATGCAGACACAAAAAGACAGCTTGCACGGAAAAAGCCCGAGGAAAAGCAAACATTTACTGCAAAAGAAAACAAGTGGGCTATTGGATTCATTACGGAACCATCGCAATATGAGAAAAATAAGCCAGATAACTATTTACGAGCTCTGAGTAAAAGTAGTACCTCTCCCAAGACGAGAAGTAGTAGTGCCAGAGGGAAAAAGACGTTGCCCAGCTCGGACAACAGGCAAACCAGTCGATAGCCCCGCTCGTAGTTATACCCAGTGGTCATGGCTCCGTGACGGACCTAATTCCTACTTTATCCTTGAAGAAGGACTTTGCTGCAGATGCTGGTATTACTCTTGCTCAACTGGACAACGAAAATCTCTTTCCGTCTGATGTAGATGATTCATGGAAATGGAAATGGGGGAGGTCCCTGCTGCGAGGTGATCAGATAAAGTTTCTACCGACATGTATGCGACAACTCCATAGTTGGTACATGAAAACCACAAAGGAATTTGATGACTTTTTGATCTCTGTGAAAGTTACAAAAAATCATTTCGCGGGTGAAGACATGTTCACAATTCAGCTCGAAGAACTCTGGTACTTATACAACCTTGACTCCCTCGACTTGGCTCTCGTCGGTGCCTACTGTCTGTAAGTGATTCAATTCATTTATTTCCAAAAAAGATAAAGTCTTTAGCTCTCAGCTCGTTCATTGCCATCGCTAATTATGCTCACTACGGTATTATGCAGAATGAAGAGTGATGAATGTGACAGAAAGGGCATCTACGGCTTTGGGTTCGTTAACCCAGTACGAGTTAATGCAAGGACACTAAAAAACCACGTGAAGGACACGGAGAAGAACTTGCTAAATGCCCTAATGAAGCAACATTTCAAGGTGCAGATAATGTTTCCTTACTTCTTCAGGTAAGAGAGTGTTACTCGCTTGTACAAATTAAGTGTAACTGATGAGTTACTGACGTGTATATAATCATGCGCAGCGATCATTACATTCTGCTAGTCATTGAAGTTGATAGATCAAGAGTTCAAGTATACGACTCATTGGACTGGCCTGAGGAGAGGTACCAAAACATTCTAGATAAGCTCCAAAGGTAATTTCAAACATTATCGCACTATATCAGTGTCTCTTATTGATTTCAGAGATATCAAGCAACTAATAACTCATTTATTCTTTTTTTTTGGCCGGCAGGGTTTGGAAACAATTCAAAGCGAGGACAAAGGGTTCAGGTTCATTTGAAGAACAGCTGACTTTTATTCACCCACAGGTAGGTAGTACGGTCTAGCTAGGTTCGTGCATCTCTTTATTTATAGTTTTCAATACCACTATATGTTGACTATGATTTGATTGAATTCTATTCTCGTAAAGTGGATCGAGAGGCAACCACAGGGGACCAATTTCTGTGGATATTTCGTTTACGAGTGGATTCGTCGTTCGGTCACTGAGCGGGACCCAAAGAAATTTTTAGACGTACGTGAACAATCATATTCATCAATTGATCTCCAGTGTCATTCATAATTTTTGATAGTCATGATTAATATTCGTATTGATCTCCTTCTTTTATAGGCAAATCCATTGCGCGAGAGTATGCCACTAAAGAAGCGCTTTCAAGCACTAGCAGAGAAACTTGCGGGGTTTCTGCTCAGCGAAGTCATACCTATAAAAGAACATACAATGGAGAATAGCGGTGAAGTCCCGTTATGATCTCCCGTGTAACCGAATAGACGGGCTCTAGTCCCAGTTATGATCTCCACACACGTGTAATCGAATAGACGGGATCTAGTCCTGGTTATGAGCACCTCCATGTAACCGGATAGACAGTGAACATATTTTTATTTATGAACATTTTGATATGTTATATGTAGTTTCAGTTTTTAATTAATTAAACGCATATTTTTTTGCACCATTTCAATATTAAATTGAGAGGAAAAACAAAAAATTACAGGCTGCCACGTGTGAGGTCCTTGGTCCCGGGTCGTATGACCAATCGGGCTAGAGGTCCTCCACCACGCCCGCGCCTCGGCGGCCACGTGGGAGCCTGTTGTTCCGGGTCGTAACGGACCCGCTACTAGAGGGGGGGCCTCTAGTGTCGCCTTACTAGTCCCGGGTGGACACCCGGTACTAGAGGCCCTTACGACCCGGACCAGTGGCCCTGTTTCCACTAGTGATATCTGGCCGCAACGGCCCTGGTCGCTTCACCCTTGGAGCTGGTCCTTCGGTGATAAGAAACATCGGCCGAACATGCAGCAGGTCCACGTAGGATATGAAGATTTGAGTCAGCTTCTAGCAAGCCACGTCAGGTCCTCAAGGTCAAACAGCTCACGTTACTAGTGTAGCCATGCATGCATATACGATTCAGTGAACCAGCTCATGCACTGCGTAGTACTACTAGTTAGCTCGACACACTTTTGGAATATCTTGCATGCACAAATTAACAACTACTTAAACACAAGAGATTTGCACAATTAGACAGAAACAAAGCTAATTTCATTTTAATCAAATTAATTAATAACTCAAAAATCTAGGTTACCACATGACGTGCCCAAAAGCATGAGGTGTATTTTGCAATGCCCTTTTGACTAAGTACAATTAACTTTTAATATTCTCCTCTCCAATACATTTGCATACACTACAGGAAAACATGCGTTTGCCGTGTGCCAACAGCTTTGCCATGAGCTTTTCATCGGGCACATGGCAAAGACAAGCTTCGCCAGGTGCCATCCTAAAATCACATGGCAAAGAAAAGGCCCACGGTAAAATCAAACAAAACTCACGACAAAGAAAAACACCCGGCAAAGTATTAGAAAAACACACGGCAAACAAATACTCTCGGCAAAACCACCGGACATGTGTCCCTTCCGCTACCGGCAGACGGAAACCAAACGGCAACGGTGAGAAAGCTCATGGCGAAGAAGGCTTTGCCGGTTAGTTCTTTGCCGGAAGGCGATGCCGAGTGCATGCACACGGCAAAGGCTTTGCCGTGCGTTTTTGCCCCTTCGCCGTGTGTTTCCGTCACCCGACAAATAAGCAAAATCCTGTAGTGATATAAATGATCTTTCTACCGAGACTTTTGTCCAACAAGATTTCGGAAGTTCATTAAAATACAAAAAAAATATCAGAATGTTTCCGTAAGAGATAAATCATTTTTTAAAAGAAAATGTCACAAACCCACCTTGGATCCTGTCGTGTCTCGTTGCACGGACACCGGGAGTATAGGATACCCCCTTTTAGGTTCGGCACGGGGCGCGAAGGAGGCTGAGAATCGTCTTCTTGGGCGGAGTCTAGATCAATCTCTCCTCTCCACGATCAAAGCATGCAACCAAAGGGACACAAGGAGCTACCCAGGTTCAGGCCGCCCGGAGGCTAAAAGCCCTACTCCTGCATGTCTGGATTGATGGGTTCTTCATAGTGTGGTTTACAATGGAACCTCCCGGACAGGGTACCCGGAAGGGTTTTGGCTGGAGGTAGAAGAAGGACAGATCCTGACCCGGAGGAGATCACCTTCCTCTCTACCTTCGCAGCCCTAGTCTAGTCTTGCTCTGGTTATAGCTTGTGTTTGTCCTTGATTCGACCTCCCCCTCCTCCGTGCCTTGGTCCTCCTTTTATAGGCTAAGGGGTTGCCACAGGGTCACGTGAGGGGCGTGAGGGACCTTCGGGGTGAAGGACCCTCCTCATCTAGTTTAGGGGGAGACGTGGCCTCTCCTCAGCCTAGCGTCTCCTTTGGGTTAGGTGGGAGCGTCCGCCTCGGGGTGGACAGGAGCTGACACCACCACGGGACGTGCTTCCCGCCCGCGCTGCCTTCGCCTTGCTTCCCAAGTCTTCCGTGGTGAGGTGGAGTGCTTATCCACAGGGACGTGGGGAAGTACCCGAGAGGGAGCCTGGCCTCCTGCCGGGAACTCGGGCTCTCGGGTCCTTCCTGGCCTTCTTGCTTGATTCGGGGACCCGGAAGGTCCCCAGGACCGGAGCCCTTAGTCGACGTAGGCCATGCGTGTCTTGACGGTGAACCCGCCAGCTTGACTTGAGTCTTGGTCTTGTCCATCTTCATCTTGGGCCCACATGGGGTGGACCCACTTTGGCAGTACTAGGGGAACCCCATGTTCCACTGTTGCGACAGTAGCCCCCGGGCATGGTCCCGGCGGCTCTTGCTCCAGCTGCCGGGGCCATGGCCTAAAGATAGGTCAAAGTGGGTCCCCGGGCACCTGGTCTTCCTTGCTCTGCTTCATTGATGGCCTTGAAGGTCTTGGAGTTACTCCGCTTGGGGGAATAACGGAAGAACCGAGGAGACGCTTGACAGAGGCACCGCGTGGCTATAAAAGCGAGGCGCACCCCTGGCCTTTTCGTTCATCTTCTTCCTTAGTCCAACTCCAGGCCTCCCCACAAGCTGCCAGCGCCAATGGCGAGAGCGAGGAGAGGAGTTGGGCGCCCTCGTACTTCTTCAGCTGCTGCGGAGAGTGGCCCCTCCACTCGTGGTCGAGCTGTTCCGCGAGGTCGTGGGATTCGCGGTCGCGGCGGCCGTGGAGGCCGCGGCACCGCTGCTCCCCTTCCTAGGAGCATGGTTCATACCAGCTTCGCGCCGTTCGAGTTCATCGTGGATCTGAACCGCAGGCCTCGCAGCCGGCTTCTCCTGCCGGATTCCTTCGCGATGGCGACGGAGGACATCGGACCCTCCGGCTTCTGGCTGCAAGTGGAAGGCTGCCCCAATGGCCCCTCCTGGGCCATGGCGGAGCGCACCACTGAAGGCGCCATGCTTCTGGGTCCGGGGTGGAAGTCGTTCTCCCGTGCCCGCCGCCTGTCCAGGGGGCAGTGCTTGGTGTTCCGGTACGACGGAGATGCTACGCTCTCCGTGAAGATCTTCGGTGTCGATGGCGGACGCGTGGAGTGCTGCATGGAGAGCAGCAGCGGCAGCTCGAGCTCCTACGACGAGGATGAAGATGAGGAAAACTCATCTGACATCAAGGTCGAGGGGAGCTCGTCTTCCTGAAGGCGAGGAGCTTCGGACGGGCGCCATGGAGATCTCGTTGACCTCCTCCTTGGCGGCCTTGACGACGTACTTCTGGAAGTAGCGTCTTCCATTGTACGGCGGTGCTCCTTGCTCGACGGGAGCCAACCTTTTTGTTGTAAAAAAGATCGTCCCCTTGTAGTCCTTGTAAATGAAGAAGATCTTGTTTTCCTCCTTGTCTTCGTGTCGCGTCCGTGTGAATGAGAACGAGTTTTTTGCAAAACGCGCTCCATTACTGCAGCAGCCGTAGCGTCAAGGGGTAGGTGGAGCGTGGGAGGCCTATAAAAGACCATCCAGACTCCACCCCTTCGCCACATCTTCTCGCCTTGCTCCGCTCCTCTTCTTCCTTTGCCTCCCCTCGTCCCGCAGAACAATGTCCGGCGAAGCAGAGAGGGCCTTGTCCGATGTGTCGACGGCGGAGTCCGTCTTTCGAGGAGCGGCGGAGGCACCCAGCGAAGCTGGAGCCCGAGCCACTGACGGCGAGGTTGCGTCCCGTTCTTCTGCTGCCCAGAATGTTGCTCGCCTGGCGGCCGTCTCTGGTCCTGTTGCCCAAGAAGAGGCAAGGATTAGGGCAGTAAGGAGGACGCACCTGTGGTCCATCCTGAAGGAAAGGACTGCCGGTATTCCGGAGCTGTCCTTGGTTGTGGCTGAACTCGAGGCCATTGAGCAGGTTCACTGTTTGCTCTTCTCCATTTTTCCGCCTTTTCTTCTTGGATGACCTCGATCTTGATCTGGACTTTTGCAGGCCGAGAGTCAGTCCGTAGGCGAACTGGCGGACGGAATCTTCCGTCTCTTTGGCCCTGGAGCGCCCTGGTCGGCAGAAGGGGTCGAGCTCTTCGACGCGCCTGACAAGATTCTGCACGCGTGTTATCTTTTCACCCAGGCGTCCCCGGAAGAAAAGAGTGCACCCGGCAGGCAATAAAACAGAAGACAGAGCTGCACAGCCAGGAGCCCTGAGCTGGCCTTAGTAGCATAGGCTAGATATGTATCCAGGAAAAGCTTCGACTGAATGTAATTCAGAATGTAAGTTCAGATGAATGCAATCCTAGGGCTCAACTCCCGGGGTCATTTCCCAAACCTCCCTTGCACTAACGCGCCGTCAAGTTTTCTGAGGAGATCTCTTAGGTGACAAGTACTCTAACCGCCTGCACCGGTAGCAGCACCCCTAAGAGCACTATGCCTTCCGGGAGTCCACTCCACAGCCACGGGTACTAGGCCAGAAGGGAAATCTGACCGTTCGCCGGGGAGGACGCATTACCCCCGCAAAGGTTCTCATCAACTGTCAAGCATGCGCAGGTTGGTGGTATATTGACTCCGAGCGAGATATTATGCCTAGAATGCAAGATGCACATGCAAAGACTTAGCTGGTTTTTGCCGTGCCCTTGATCTACTCTGTCCTTCCCGGGTACCAGCTCCTGAGCCGCTCTTCAGCATCCATTCCTGTCCCGGGAGAGGCGCTACACACAACACACTTTCAGTAGGAAAAGAATGGACCCTCCCTTACATGTCGTGAAAGTGTTTCATCCGGAGCAACCCGCAAGCAAAGTTGAATGTGCATTTCTGTGTTTAGGTTCTTTAAAACACAGCACTGCCCGTTCCACTTCTTACCGCGGCAGTACGGCACGATCAGGTGGCAGCGCCTACTGATAGGCTACTCGCGCTCGACCTGTCAGCCACCGGCACCATGTCAGCCCCCTGCTTGGGGGTTGTTACGGATAACACACTTCACGACAACAAGAGAGGCTCACGGAATTGAAAAACTTATCTTTTATTCCTTGGCGACGATTCTTACACCCTTATACAGAACACTAGCCCCTTGGGCGTGCTTAGTTGACTCGAACTATCTGCGATTCATGTTCGTATTCAGGGGTAGAATTTCCGGAGATTCTCGATGTTCCAGGCGTTGCCCTCCGGCCTGCCTTTCTCGTCCTCCAGATAAACAGCTCCGGGTCTCAGGGTATGCGTCACCCGATAAGGTCCTTCCCACTTGGAGGACAGCTTGTTCATGTTATCAAGCTTCTGCTTCTTGCGGAGAACCAGGTCTCCGGGTTCCAGTACCCGTGAACGGATATGGCGATCATGATAGCGGCGGAGCCCTTGCTGGTATCGAGCAGATCGTAAGGAAGCTCGGCACCGCACCTCTTCCAGGAAGTTGATGTCATCAATCCTCCTCTCAGCTTGTGCGTCTTCATCATAGGCAAGTACCCGGGGGGATCCATGCCTGAGCTCTGTTGGCAAGACGGCTTCTGCTCCATAGACAAGGAAGAATGGTGTTTCTTGAGTGGCTCTGCTTGGTGTGGTTCTGAGGGACCACAAGACACTTGGTAGATGCTCAATCCAGTTCTTGCCCTTGTCTTCTAACTTGTCAAAGGCCTTGGTCTTCAAACCCTTTAGGACCTCCGCATTGGCTCGCTCCACTTGCCCATTGCACCTTGGGTAGGACACCGAGGCAAAACACACCTTGATTCCCAGCTCTTCACAGAAGTTGAGGAAGGATCGGCTTGTGAACTGAGAGCCATTGTCCGTTATGATTCTGTTGGGTACTCCGAAGCGGTACACGATCCCTTCAATGAACTTGATGGCTGCTTGAGCTGTCTGTCTTGGTACTGGCATCACTTCCACCCACTTTGTGAACTTGTCGATGGCCACGAAAAGGTATTCATGGCCCCCGACAGACTTCGGTATCTTCCCACGATGTCCAGCCCCCAGACCGCGAACGGCCAGGAGATTGGAATTGGCTGCAGAGCTTGCGCCGGCTGATGTATGTTCTTCGCATAGTACTGGCAGGCTTCACAGGTCTTGACTAGCTGCTCCGCATCACTGAGGACTGTTGGCCAGTAGAACCCGTGACGAAAAACTTTACCCGCCAGTGATCTTGATGCCACATGACTTGAACATGTGCCCTCGTGGATGTCCCGTAGCAGTACTTGGCCTTGTTCTTGAGGGATGCAGCGGAGCTTGACTCCGTTGTCCCGTCGCCGGTAGAGCTCGCCGTCGATCATGACGTAGAGCTTGGCTTGACGAGCCACCCGCTCGGCGTCGTGATCGTCCTCCGGGAGGGCGTGCTCCATGATGTACTTGACGATGTCCCGGGCCCAGGGTGGGTGGGTTCCTTCCACCGGTAGCACCATCCGACGGAAAGAAAGCATAGCTTCCTCCGCTGGAGGGGCTGCCGGGTCTTGAGCTTCTGGGCTGGCTACCCGTGTTGTCGAGGTAGAAGGGTCGCCAGCCCCCGGCGCAGATCTTGTCGCGAGCCTCTCGGGTGGGATCGAAGGTCGCCTGAGGACCTCGATGTAGATCCCGGGAGGCACTGGTTCTTGCTTGGACGCCACCTGCGATAGCTCATCCGCGGCCGTGTTTTCTCCCCGTGGGACGTACACAGCCCGGAAGTTGTCGAAGCGCCGCTGCAGCTTCCAGACCTCTTCAACGTATGGTGCCATCTGAGGGCACGCGTACTCCTTGTTCACTTGTTTGATGACTAACTGAGAGTCACCCTTGACGACGATCTTGTTGATGCCGAGGCCGACGGCAGCACGAAGTCCTGCGAGCAGGCCCTCGTACTCCGCCGTGTTGTTGGAGATGTTCCCTTGGTAGTGCATCTGGACGACGTACTTCAGCCGGTCCCCGGTTGGTGAGGTTAGGACAACCCCAGCACCTCCTTTCCCCTTGGTGTAGGAGCCGTCGAAGTGCATGGTCCAGGCGCTAGGATCTTCCTTCCCGGGGAGGCAGGTTTCCTCTTCCGGGTCGTCGAACGCCGTCTCGGTCCACTCGGCCGTGAAATCCGCCAGCGCCTGACTCTTGATGTTGTCCGTGTGCTCGAACTTGAGACCGAAACCTTGAAGCTCCATGGCCCACCATGATATGCGACCAGTGGCAAGTGGGTTCTCCAGGGGGCTTCTTAGGTTGTACTTGGACACCACCGTGATGGGATGGCTTTGGAAGTACGGCCTCATCTTGCGGGAGGCAATGAGGATTGCCAGCAGCAGCTTCTGCATCATGGGGTACCGCTCCCGGGCGTCGCGCAGCACTGCGCTGACGAAGTAGACCGGGTGCTGCACCTTGCGGGTCGCCGAGTCCTGAGAGGGCTCGGCTTCCTCCACGTCGATGTCTTGGGGTGGGGACGAGGTAGCCCCCGGCGAAGTCTCGTCGGAGGGAGATTCTCCATTCCCGACGGGCTCCGCGCGCCTGGTGAGGTTGCAGTGACGCCAGGATCGTGAGACCCCTGGTCACCCGGCAGCCTTTTCTTGCACGGTTGCCCCGGAAGAGAGTTCCCGGGTCGCTTGCCCTTGATCTTGCTTGACTTCTTCGGAGGAGCGTCACGCTCTACCACGAGCACAGCGCTGATCACCTGGTTGGTGGCAGCAATGTACAGTAGTAGGGGCTCCTTCTCTTCTGGTGCCACGAGGATTGGTGGCGAGGCGAGGTAGCGCTTAAGGGACTGCAGGGCTTCCTCGGCCTCGGAGGTCCACTCCACGGGGCCTGATTTCTTGAGCAGCCTGAAGAACGGTAAGGCCCGCTCCCCAAGCCTTGAGATGAAGCGCCCGAGTGCAGTGATGCACCCGTTGAGGCGCTGTACGTCCTTGACCCGCCGGGGCGCCTCCATGCGCTCGATTGCCTTGATTTTGTCCGGATTCGCCTCGATCCCTCGGTGAGAGACCAGGAAACCCAGCAGCTTGCCGGAGGGGACCCCGAACACGCACTTGTCGGGGTTGAGCTTGAAGTTGACCCGGCGGAGGTTCTCGAAGGTCTCGTGCAGGTCTTGGATGAGGGAGTCCTTGTACCGGGTCTTGACCACGATGTCGTCGATGTACGCTTCAACGTTGCGGCCCAGCTGTGACCCAAGGCATGCTTGCATTGCGCGCTGGAAGGTAGCGCCGGCGTTCGGAGGCCAAAAGGCATCCGGGTGTAGCAGTAGCAGCCCTTGGGAGTGATGAAGGCCGTCTTCTCTTGGTCCTCGAGTGACATCATGATCTGGTGGTACCCGGAGAAGGCGTCCAAGAAACACAGCAGCTCGCACCCGGCCGTGGAATCCACGATCATGTCGATCCGCGGCAGGGGGAAAGGGTCCTTGGGACAGGCCTTATTCAGGTCTGTGAAGTCGATGCAGAGTCTCCACTTGAAGGTCATGGGTTTCGGTACCACCACGGGGTTGGCCACCCAGCTTGGGTGGGGAACCGACCGGATGACACCAGCTTCTATCAACTTGTCCACCTCGGCGATGATGAATTCCAGCTTTTCCTTGCTTTGGTTCCGGAGAACCTGCTTCACGGGGCGAGCCCCCGGATTGACCGCCAGTTTGTGCTCGATCACCTCCCTTGGAACGCCGGGTAAACCTGACGCCTCCCACGCGAAGACGTCAGAGTTTTCCCGAAGGAAGGCGACGAGCGCGCTTTCCTATTTGTCGGTGAGGCGGGCGCCGATGGTGATGGAGCGAACTCCGTCACTGGTTAGCGCCACCTTCTTGGTCAGCTGCGGATCGCCATGGAATGGCGCCTTCTTGGGGGAGTAGATGTGGAGCCCCCGGGGTGCCCTTCGCCCCCGGGGAGAGCCCCATCATCATCCTCCTGTACACCTTGAGGGATATCCGCCGTGGTTGCCACCGTCTGGTTCAGCTGGTGAACGCAGTAGATAGCATCGTCGATGTCGGCCTTGACCTTGATCACGCCCCACGGCGCCGGAATCTTCAGCATGTTGTAGGCGAAGTGGGAGACGGCCATGAACTTGGCCAGAGCAGGTCTGCCAAGTATGCCGTTGTACGGTAGCGGAGTGTCGGCGATGTCGAAGACGATTTCCTCGGTGCGGAAGTTCTTGGAGTCGCCGAAGGTGACCGGAAGGGTGATCTTCCCGAGGGGTCGAGTAACACTTCCGTTCACGCCTTGGAACACCCCGGTGTCTTGCAGGCGAGACAGGGGGATTTGAAGGATAGCCAGGACCTTCGCCGTCAGCAAGTTGAGGCTGGAGCCTCCGTCGACCAGCATCTTGGTGACCTTGGGATCGCCGCTGCTTGGAGGGAACTGCATCAGGGCCTTGGCAGCGACTAGAGCGTCATGGCGAGCTTGCACGTCCGAAGGCGAGTGCGCGGAGGTCTTACTCTTGGATGCTCGTGGATCCCCGCTGGGGCGAACGCCGTGGTTCCCTCCTCCAGCGGTGGGCTCCTTGCCGGTGCCGTTGCAGACGCTCTTCTCCCCTGAGCGAGGAGGAGGCATGGTGGCGCCCTTTGGAGCCGCCGCTCCGCCAGGGTCGTTGTCCTTGTCGTGACCGTCCACTTCGTCCGGCGCCACCCTCTCCATGGGAGGCGGGGACGGAGAGACGCTCCGCCGTGCGCCAGCAGCACGACGTTCAGCTGAAGCTTGAGTGCGTGAGGGAGAGACCGGCTTGGATGCCGCAGGATCTCCCTTCTTCCTTGGAGGCATGCTTGACGAAGAACTTGCCGATGAACTCGATGAAGATGAATCCAGCACTTGGGCCCCCTACCTAGCGCGCCAGATGTCATGTCTCGTTGCACGGACACCGGGAGTATTTGGATACCCCCTTTTAGGTTCGGCACGGGGCGCGAAGGAGTCTGAGAATCGTCTTCTTGGGCGGAGTCTAGATCAAGCTCTCCTCTCCATGATCAAAGCATGCAACCAAAGGGACACAAGGAGCTACCCAGGTTCGGCCCGCCCGGAGGCTAAAAGCCCTACTCCTGCATGTCTGGATTGATGGGTTCTTCATAGTGTGGCTTACAATGGAACCTCCCGGACAGGGTACCCGGAAGGGTTTTGGCTGGAGGTAGAAGAAGGACAGATCCTGACCCGGAGGAGATCACCTTACTCTCTACCTTCGTAGCCCTAGTCTAGTCTTGCTCTGGTTCTAGCTTGTGTTTGTCCTTGATTCGACCTCCCCCTCCTCCGTGCCTTGGTCCTCCTTTTATAGGCTAAGGGGTTGCCACAGGGTCACGTGAGGGGCGTGAGGGACCTTCGGGGTGAAGGACCCTCCTCATATAGTTTAGGGGGAGACGTGGCCTCTCCTCAGCCTAGCGTCTCCTTTGGGTTAGGTGGGAGCGTCCGCCTTGGGGTGGACAGGAGCTGACACCACCACGGGACGTGCTTCCCGCCCGCGCTGCCTTCGCCTTGCTTCCCAAGTCTTCCGTGGTGAGGTGGAGTGCTTATCCACAGGGACGTGGGGAAGTACCCGAGAGGGAGCTTGGCCTCCTGCCAGGAACTCGGGCTCTCGGGTCCTTCCTGGCCTTCTTGCTTGATTCGGGGACCCGGAAGGTCCCCAGGACCGGAGCCCTTAGTCGACGTAGGCCATGCGTGTCTTGACGGTGAACCCGCCAGCTTGACTTGAGTCTTGGTCTTGTCCATCTTCATCTTGGGCCCACATGGGGTGGATCCACTTTGACAGTGCTAGGGGAACCCCATGTTCCACTGTTGCGACAGATCCATACCAGTCGAGCAGCGTCCCCTGGTTCAACTCGTAGTATTTGGATGTTTCTCTGGTTGATGGCTCGACTAGGCTGGCATTTGGTGCAGAGCCTGCTATTCCATTTCTTTCGCTAAAGAAATGGTATTCTGAGGTGATGACAGTGCAGACACTCGCTTGGAGGAGCCTCCGGTCGTGGGTCGGCCTATTTGGGCTGTTTTTTTCGTTTATTATTTTTAGGTTTTCTGATCTTTTATTCTTTCTTTTCTTTCGGTACTACACTATAATATATTTTTGTCAATTTTTTCTTTTTTTCATAATTGTTTTTTTTGAGTTTTTCGGAAATAGATGAACAATTTTCGTGAATACTTTTTACAGTGAACCCTTTTATATATGTGAACACTTTTTAATTTATTGTGATACCCTACAAAACATAATTTTTTTATCATGAATTACTTTTTCCGTGAACCATTTTTTATTATAGGTAAACATTTTTTGTATTTATCGTTAATCATTTTGAAGAAAAAAACATACCTTTTACCCAATAATATGAACCTTTACTTTGTAACATCGGTTAATTAAAAAAAAATAGACAAACTATCTTTTTTTTGTCATGTGTAAGTTTTTTATTTTCATGTTTCTGAAATGTTTGAGATAAAAATTAAACTAAACTATCTTTGGGCCGGACCAAAGCAGGCCCAGCAGCCTGATTGCTGCTGGCGATGCCCGCACCAGCTCGCCAAGAGCGCTGTATAGGGCGACCCTGATTGACAGGACGTGAACTTGCAAAAACCTAAACAATAAACGGCACCGCGCATGCTGACTACATATGTAAAAAAATTCCACATACCATGTGCTAGAACATGAACACTAAAAGTGCAATTTGAGAAAATCCGACTTAACCGAATATCTCTGCTAGACGTTACGAAGAGTTTATGGATTTTGTTTATAAATGTGAAGAGAATAACCGAAGGTACTAGCAGCTTAACAGCTAATGTAAGGTTGGACATGCCTGAAATGCTACGCTCTGTTTCCCCTGGTATTTTGTGTGACTTTCCCCTCTTTTCCTGGGTGGTTGGTTCTCTGCACTTTTCGTTTAATTGCATGATATTGGTCACTGCCTCAATGGTCAATCTCCTGGAACTCTTAGACTAACAGATGAGAAGTGTAGCAGGTCAGTGGTGATGCAAAATGGAACGCATCTTCCCTGATTTAGCTACGTGCAAATACCTTCCAATACCAGCAACTGCCCCAGATCCAATGTACAAGAAGCCAGCTGCAAAGTTCAGACATCCATTTTCATGTAGTCACCACTATCACAGTACTGCTTACTAGATTGGTTGCTTTCTTTACGGTCAGTTGCTCGGTTACTGATTTGTAATATTATCCTCTTTCTTCCAATGGCAGAAAAACTGAAGGAGTGGTTGCTAGTAGTTGTATTTATGACGCCAACTCTGGTACACAAAACCCCCAAGGGAAATTACAGGGCTACAGAAGCGATCACTGTGCTGGAGAAGACATGGATCAGATCTCTGGCCACATAACCACCAGTATCATCTCAAAGTTCACTGTGTGGCTTCAATGATTTGCTGGAGAGTTGCTGCCATAAATAAACGGCGGCCAACAGGCCCAGCTCAACCACATCGATTGACTTCATGATTTCTGTCCTCTCGTGTTGTCTGCTTGCTGCTTAGCTCACCGATATCACCATCGTTGTATTAACGTAAGCATTTGTAGATGATGTTAAGACGCCTCCATCAGCTCCGGTGCACAGTCCAGTTCACTGGTCACCAGGTAATCATCTCATAACCGAATTGCTTTCTTCAATGACGGACAACCTAGCCCAGCACAGTCCGACCACTCAAACATGATGCAAGTTGCGATCTATACGCATGTATTAAGTGCGCCATCTAGGTTCATTCTGAGCTCCTGCATTCAACAAGTATTCTGGCAACCTGATTAGTTATCTGGTAGACAACAAAACCAAAATATCTTTCTGCAATTTGATGAGTTTTTTCTACAGATTCCAATTGGACACTTGCAATGCGCAAGCAAGAAACAATGGTGATGTTCTGGTTTACGAGTTAAAACTTAAAAACACTTCTTGTGTGGCCTTCCAGGACCTCCCTCATGCAGTCATGGCATACTTACTCAGAGGCCCGCACCATGTGGCCTTCTCCCTTCTCATTTAAGAATTTGCCAAGTAATACCGCTGGTTTTCAATGTGCATGTTGGAGGCAAGTTCGGAAAGACCGGGATTTTGTGACTCCCGGTTGCATAAGCTACAAGGTTCTCACTGTCCCCTACACACTTGAAGCTATATAATTGAAGGGTAGAGGTTGTAAACTTGTGATCAAGTTCAACCCCCACACAAAATAAGAATGCTAGGCCACTATGCTGAGAAGCCTAACTGGTACAGTGACCGATGACATTACATTATGAACAGAGCAATCATCATCGGTAAACGGTTCACAATAGGTCCCTGGCGAGACTGAACTTTCGTCGTACCCAGATCTCACTGCCTGTCAGGAAGTCTCTGTCAAACAACAGAAACCTTAAAAGTCTGTGATGCCATTCTTAGAATGCTGAAAAGTTTTTCCAGAAACGCATGATGCTCATCATGGCCGAAAAGGATGCGATGAAAACAACACAAAACAAGTGTATACAGTTGAGGTAGTAACACTTGGGATTATTCCTAACCTTCAAGTTATCTACTTGTTGTAGCGTATCCATTATACCATTCTGGTACTTGATGTGACTGGCTTAAATGCTGTACCTTCTTGATGAACATTGTTTCAAAGGTGATTTGGATGTCCGATCGCTATTCTTTTAATACATGGTACAGTCAAGTTGACATCAAGAATTTCAAACCAATAAAAGTCATCCATACCTAGAAGACTGACACTGCCAAGGTAATGTAGTGTGTACGCTGATATGCTAACCTCAAACTTTATAACCAACTGAGCAAGACCATTCAATATTACTGCCATAAAACTCAAAAAAATATTACTGCCATTATAATTTATAAGACAATGAAAGGTACATTGGTAGTACAGTGTCATTTTGTTGAACTAAGGACAGTACAGCATCAACTGAGCAAGACCATTCAATATTACTGCCATTATAACCATCTGTGCTTTGGACTGCAGAAGCTAGCCAATATGATTGGTAAATTCAAGATCAATTTAGTTTCGAACCCTTTTGTGTAGCAAATCTCTTACCGGCGTTTATCTCTATCAGTGAGAAAAGCTATTACGGTTTTCTCTCACAGTTCCTATCGCACTCATTCTCCTCGTTCTCCTCGTCGCTCCCGTGGGCGACGGGGGGAACCCTAACCGCCGCCGCCGCCCTAGTCCTCTCTCCTCCTCTTCCTCTCCTCGCCGCCGCCGGACGGCGTCGCCGGCCGCGGGCCGGGCGCTGGCGGCGGCGGGGCCCCTCCTACTCCCTCGCGCGGGTCCTGGCACGGGTCGCGGCCATCGATGGGGGCGCCGCGTTGGGCAGGGGCGTGGCGGCGCGGCCGTTCCGGCGGCGGTGTGGTGACCTGCGAGGTTCGTGCGGGCTCGGGTGGCGGCGGCGCATCTGGCGACGGCGTGTACACGGGCGGCGCAGCAACTCCGACCCGATGGTCGGCCAACAAGGCCACGGCGGCGACTTCTGCGGAGGACGGCGGCCCCGGCGGTGGGGTTCCACGGTGGTGGCAGCGGGGACAGCACGTGTGGCGGCGACGGGAGTACTCGGGACTCTGCCATGGCCGGGCTGCTCGGCCCAGATCTGGGCCCACCGGGCCCGATCTGGGTTCAACGGGCCCTGGCCGGTGTGTGCGTCCGTGAGTCGTTCTGCGGGATGACATCAGCGACCTTGGCGCTGCAGCGCGGCGGCGGAGCTAGTCGGGCCTGATCTGGGCCTGCTGGGCTGATCTGGGCCTGACCGGCACTGCTGCTGGGTCCGGTCGGCGACCGCATCAGGCGGTGGAGGACGGCAGATCTCCTCCTAAGGGTTGCCGATGTCGACCTTGCGGGCCTTGATCCGCCGACGGCCTCGCTCAACCGCCTCGTTGACACCACGACTTGCTAGCTCCTCGGGTCGAGATTGCGGACGCCGGGGCGGCGGCCCTGGAAGGTGGACTGCACGGGCGTCTCTGCGGCGAGCGTCGTGATGGTGGTGATGGTCTTGCTTTTTGGTCATGTGGATGGCGAGTAGCGGACGTTGGGGGTTCCTGGAGTTGGTGGCGGCAACTCCCAGATCGTGGTTGGGAGACCATTCTCGGGGTGATGGGCGATCCATCTGTGCGGACGTTGTGCGAAGGTTTTTCCGAGCGAAAGCTCTGCGCTCCGGCGCCAATGGCGGCGATGCTTGCGGGTATCGTTATCCTCTTGGGGGCGTTGTTGTGGTTACCCTCGCTGCGTTAGGGTTCCGGGTGAAAACCCTTGACCATTCCGGTCTCGTCGGCGGCGGCGTGTTACGTCGTTACCCTCTGGGGGGCGTCGTCGTGGAGCCTCGTCACTTAGGGCTTGTTTCGTTGTCCTCGGTGGCAAGTTTGGTTCTTCTTGTTTTTCTTTTTCTTATCTTTGATCTGCTTTGTAAGAGGTTCCCCTCATCACATTGTATCGGTTCGGCCGTTGAGGCTTTATTTATAAAGCGGGGCTACGGCCTATTTCGTCCTATCGCACTCATAGGTTGAAAATCAGAATAAGATCAGAAGGCCTCCTAGCTTTGCCCACCGATGCATTTTGTCAACCTAATGATTTGGTGTGCATTACCCCCTGACTCTCGCCTGAACCATGAGCTGGATCTGAATTGCATCACCAGAGCATTATAAGTTGTACTATTAGCATATCTACAAACAAAAAACATGGTTTTGTTCCTATGAAAATGCTCATTAGTGAATACAAGGTTGATAGTGATAACCTAAATACAGTAACAAAGGTTGTTCACCCACTCTAATTCTGGTAGCTTATTCATACTTCTGAGAATTGGCAGTACATGCTAGCTGTAATAAGTACTCGCCTACAGTCTACTGGAACACTTCTGAAGGTGGAAGTACCAACCAAAGCGCAGATACAAGGGGCTCTGGTATTGCACATCCATTTTAAAATTGAAAGCCTTATTAAAATTAAAACAATTTATTGGGAGATATGCATGTCATGCATCTAAATCAGGGGTGGTCGGTATATATATTCACAGCAGTATAGTTGTGGTTGGTTGGCTGATGAGACCATAAATCTGAGTTGTACTGAACAGTGCTGCCTCTGCATTGAATAGCAATTAATGGTGTAGGTGAGCGTCCTTGAATGGATGTACACAGCGGCATCCCCCAGTGCTGCTACTCTACATAAATGAGTGAAATGCATTGGGCAAGGTTGGGCTGCGAGGTGGAAAAATCACAGAACACAAGACAGAAAGGCAAGTACGCAGAGTCAGAAGTGTCTGGGTGGAAGAGAGAAAAAAGAACCAAGGGGAGCTGGCGGAAGGAATCTTGAATCTCACCTAGGCACCCCTAGGGTTTCAATGGGCTTGATCAGCGGAGGGGTGTTCTTCAAGATCTTGGTGTTCCTCTGCTTCATCAGATTATCTGAAGGTACATTCCATCTAGTACTTCAGTTTATCTATCTATGCTTCTCAAAAGTTAAACTGCACCGTCAATCGTCTCCCTTCGAAAAGAGCACAGTGTTTCGGAGCTGGAGTTTGATCCTCCCCCCCCCCCCCCGCACGATTTCTCTCTATTTTCTAGAGATTATGACCTCGCCGACGAACATGGGTCTTCAGATATAGACACTTTAGCTACGCTCATATTGATAACAGAGGCCACTAGTCGAGTCCACTCGTTGAGTCTTTGACTTCGTCCTCTATGGCGACTCCGGCGATCTGCCGGCGACCGGCGTAAGTCCGATCTAATCTCTCCCAGCCCCTCCTCAATCAACCTTCGTTCCTATCATTTTCTCCCGCTTCAGCTCAGGCACGAGTTCTTCTGCCTTCCCACCAATAGCTCTCTCCTTACCTTCCTCGTTGCCACCGTTTTCCCCTTTCTCCCCCGACACAGATTCATCCACATACCTCTCCTGCGTTTTTGAAGAAAGTAAAAGGGCGACCTGGCGGCGGCGGGATAGCGCCTGGGATGGGGACGACCCCGACCTCCGTGAGTCTCAGGGCTCCTCGAGGGGTTCCAATCCAGGGCGGCGAGCTCCACATGTCTGATTGGAGCAATTTCAGAGCTCGCGCTGTTGGAATTCTCCGGAAATCAAGCAATCAAAGGAAGTGCATGGATTTGATGCGTGTGAAGGCCACAACCTTGTTCGGCCTGGATTTTGGAGGGAAGGAAGATGATATTGTCAAGGAAGAAGAAGAGGGGGCGGATCGGCCGGCGCTCTCGCCCCCCAATTTAGAGGAGCAGCTGGATGTTCGGCAAGAGGAGATTCCGGAGGATGTTTTGCTTGAGGTGCCCCAGATTGAATTTGAGACCATTAGTAATGATGAATGCATATTACGTACTGTGGAATCAGTTGCTTGGACTGCTTCTGGTGGTTTGCTCATCACCGTGAGAGACCAACAAGACATGGGAGCAAAGAACACAGAATTCACAGGTACGGATTTCATCTCTGCCAAAACTGCTGCAGGTTCTGATGGGGAAAATCATGGGAGGGCTCTGCTTGCTGATAGTATGTTCAGTACTGTGCTATCGTTGTTACGTGTTGATGATGATCCTCCGGACCCAGGGGTAGCACTACCTCTTACACAACAGGGGGATGACTACAGTACAATGTTTGATTCAGAGACCCAACGCTTCTGTCAAGTGACCGGGAAAAACTACAGGTTTTTAAAGAACTGTAGAGAAACTTTTAAGCAACTCTGGTTACACGAGGTTGCTGATGGTGGATATGCTCAAAA
This sequence comes from Poa pratensis, assembly GCA_947311845.1. Taxonomy (NCBI): domain Eukaryota; kingdom Viridiplantae; phylum Streptophyta; class Magnoliopsida; order Poales; family Poaceae; genus Poa; species Poa pratensis. The sequence continues at coordinate 82,340,966 of CAMZMU010000040.1, read as the reverse complement.
GAGAAGTAATGTTAAACCTGGTATAGAGGAAGAGGAGAGGGAAGGTGATGTCATGAAGGGAGTTGAATCTTTGGAGGCAACCAGCCCAGGGGCCGCTGGTCAACTGACGGGGACGCAAGGTGCGCCCCGTCAGCAGCAATGAATTGTGCAAGTTGGAACTGTCGGGGAGCGGGGAATAAACCGACAGTTCGAGAGATTGCTGACCTTGCGAGGTCAGTTAAAGCGAAGATCGTCTTCCTCACAGAAACTAGACAATCTGCTGAAAAGATGCGGCGTCTTCGTTCGAGATTGGGTCTAAAAGGGTTTGTAGGTTTTGACAGCGATGGTAGAAGTGGGGGCTTGGCCCTTTATTGGAGTGAACTTTTGTTAGTGGATGTGCAAGAGGTTACTGCGAGGTATATTGATATTCATGTGAGCATCTCTCCGCATGATCCTAAGTGGCGTCTCACATGTGTTTATGGGGAACCGAGAGTGGAAAACAGACACTTGATGTGGTCAAAAATCCAGGAGCTGAAGCCAAAGTCCTCTCTGCCTTGGTGTGTCATTGGCGACTTTAATGAAGCAATGTGGAGCTTCGAGCATTTTTCTGCAACCCCAAGATCAGAGAGTCAAATGCTTGCTTTTAGAGATACTCTTGAGGTGTGCGAGCTTGTGGACTTGGCTTCTCCGGTCATGCGTACACATATGATAACAAGCGTCAAGGCAGAGCAAATGTGCAGGTTCGGCTTGATAGAGCAGTAGCAGATAACAATTGGCGGAATATTTTTGCTGATTCGAGGGTGATCCATAAAGTGTCTCCATGCTCAGACCATTCCATGATTGTTCTTGAGTGCTTGAAGGAGGAAACGCAAGGACCCCGGCCGACGCGGAGGCACTATGAAGTGATGTGGGAACGTGATCCTAGTCTGCAGGAGCGAGTGGCTGAAGCATGGAATGCTGCTGGACCGAAATCAACGCTCGGGGGCATCCAGATGGGCCTTAGCCGTGTCATGGGACAGCTGCAAAAATGGAGCAGACAGAAGTTTGGGGCTGTTAGCCGTGAGCTTGAACGTGCTAGAAACAAACTGGATGAACTCATGAAGATGAATGCTGATCGGATGGAGATACGCAGGGTGTCAGATAGTATGAACGAGCTTTTATATCGTGAGGAAATGATGTGGTTACAGAGGTCTCGTATAGACTGGCTTCGAGAGGGTGACCGTAACACAAAGTTTTTCCACAACAAAGCTGTTTGGAGAGCAAGGAAAAATAGTATTAACAGGCTGCGTGATGGTGATGGTACATACCACTCTGATCATAGAGCTATGGGTGAGCTAGTAACTGAGTATTTCAAGGACATCTTTACAGCTGATACTTCCCTTAATGCAGAACCGGTGTTGAATCTGTTTGAGGAAAAAGTCACCCCTGATATGAATGCAAAACTTTGTGCTGAGTTTACTGCTGAAGAGATTTCTGATGCTCTCTTTCAGATTGGCCCCCTAAAGGCACCAGGCCCTGATGGATTCCCTGCACGTTTTTTCCAAAGAAGTTGGAGCATTGTGAAGGAAGAAGTGATTGCAGCCGTGCAGGAGTTCTTCAGAACGGGTGTGTTGCCTAGTGGTATAAATGATACGATGATTGTGTTGATTCCCAAGGTGGATGACCCAGAGTTGGTGTCCCATTTTCGGCCTATTAGCCTTTGTAACGTCATCTACAAAGTACTATCAAAATGTTTGGTTAATCGCCTTCGTCCGGTTCTGGATGACATAGTTTCGGAGGCTCAGAGTGCGTTTGTGCCTGGTCGTCTCATCACGGATAATGCGCTGGTTGCCTTTGAATGTCTACACTACATACAACAGGAAAAACATCCAGGGAAGAGTTTCTGTGCCTACAAGTTAGACCTCTCAAAAGCGTACGATCGGGTGGATTGGGTTTTCTTGGAGCAAGTGATGATCAAGTTGGGCTTTGAGCACCGGTGGGTAAGATGGATAATGTCGTGTGTTACCTCGGTGCGTTACTCTGTTAAACTAAATGGAGTCCAGCAAGAATCATTTGCACCGACACGTGGTCTTCGGCAAGGTGACCCCCTCTCCCCGTTCTTGTTTTTGCTCCTCGCTGATGGTTTATCCAAGCTACTGGAACAAGGTGTTATCTCGGATGCCATCCAACCAGTAAAGGTGTGCCGGAAAGCTCCGGGGGTCTCGCATCTGTTGTTCGCCGACGACACTTTACTGTTCTTCAAAGCAAATCGACAACAAGCCCAAAAGGTGAATGATATTATTGGAGTTTTTGCGTCAGCCACTGGCCAGCTCATCAACCGTGAAAAGTGCTCTATTTACTTTGGAGATAGTTGCCCAGCTACTTTTAAAGAGGATGTGATGACGATCTTGCAGATTCAGGGTGATGATTTTGAAGATAAATACCTCGGACTGCCAACACCGGAGGGGAGAATGCACAAAGGGCGGTTTCAAAACCTCCAAGAGCGCCTGACTAAGCGTCTTATGATGGGAGGAGATGGTATGCCATCGCAGGGTGGGAAAGAAGTTTTTATCAAAGCAATTGCCCAGTCAATTCCCACTTACATTATGAGTGTCTTCAAGTTGCCTATGGCGGTCTGTGATGATCTGACTCGCATGGTCAGGAACTACTGGTGGGGTTCTAGTAATGGCAAAAGGAAAACCCACTGGAAAGCTTGGGATAAGATCCAGCAGCCTAAAGGTCGAGGTGGTCTGGGCTTCCGTGATTATCGGATGTTTAATCAAGCTCTTCTTGCACGCCAGGCATGGCGGTTGCTCACCAATCCTCTCAGCCTCTGCGCGCGGGTGTTGAAGTCCAAATATTATCCAAACGGAGACCTGCAGGACACGGTGTTTTCCAGTAATGCGTCGCCTTCTTGGCAGGGCATCCAGCATGGTTTGGAGCTGCTTAAACTAGGACTAATCAAGCGCATTGGCACAGGCAGTAACACCCGCATTTGGAGGGACCCGTGGGTGCCGAGGCCTTACTCTTACAGACCGGTCACTAGGCAGGGTGGATGCCGGCTACGCCGTGTTTCGCAGCTTCTTACGGAGGAGGGACAATGGGATATTACATCATTGCGGCGTCACTTCATGCAGGTCGATATTGAGGCGATCCTGACGATCCAACCTTACCCCCGTATTGGTGAGGACATTCTAGCATGGGCTCCAGCAAGCAATGGCATATTCACCGTACGCAGCGCGTATTGGCTCGGCTTGGAGGTGTTGAGTCGGCCTTCTCATGGCGCCACTAGCAGGGCACCGGATGGCCATCGGGCCATTTGGAAGGCTCTTTGGGGGTGCCCTGCTCCCCACAAGGTACGCGTGTTTGCGTGGAGAATTGCTACTAACTCCTTACCCACTTGGGAGAATAAACATCGCCGGAATATGGAAGTTTCTAATCTCTGCCCTTTGCGTGGTTTGGAATGCGAGGATTCGTTCCATGCTATGTGCAGGTGTCCGGGTGCTAAAGCTCTTTGGCAGGCGATGGAGGAGGCCTGGCCCATCCCCAAGCTCGACACGGTGGCGAATACAGGCAAAGAGTGGCTTCTGCATCTCATTGAGCAGAAAACTGAGGCGGTGAACACGATGATACTGATGACCCTGTGGCGGTCCTGGCATGCCAGAAACGAGGTGGTTCATGAGAAACCAATGCCTTCCATCGAATGCTCCAAGCGTTTTCTGTGCAGCTACATGGATTCGCTTTTGTCAATTAAACAAGCGCCGCAACATGATCCAATGAAGGGGAAAGCGGTGATATCCTATGATCATATGTCCAGAAATGACAAGAAGAAAGCAAGGACAGTTGCTGCTCAGCCTCCAAAACCTTGGATCATGCCGTCCCGTGGGCGTGTGAAGCTGAACGTGGATGGCTCCTTTAATGCTGCAGATGGCAGAGGAGGTGCTGGTTGGATTCTCCGAGATGAGAATGGTTCGATTATCATGTCCGCTTGCAGGTTTCTAAGTTCATGCACTTGCCCAATCTTTGCTGAACTTGTCGCTTGCCGTGAGGGTGTGGCCATGGTGCGGGAGTGGTGCGAACTACCCTGCTTGGTCGAAATGGACTGTGCGGAGGCAGTCAAGTTGATCAAGATGCCAGGCATGGACCGTTCGGAATTCACGGGAGAAGTCCAAAGTATTAAGAAGCTGTTCCAGGAAGATGGGAGTCTCCATATCGAAGTGATCAAGCGCGAGCAAAACACAGCCAGCCATATCTTAGCTAATATGGGGCGTGTGTCCGCACTCTCTCTGGTCTGGACACATTCGGGTCCAGCTGAAGTCCTGGCTTGTTGTCAGGCTGACTGTAATCTCGCCTAATCTCCCTCTTCTAAGTCGCAAAAAAAAAAAACAGAGGCCACTAGTCAACCGTTTCTACTTATCCTACATTCTGATTTTACTATTGTTTCCTTAGTCCTGAAGCGGCATTCCGTCCATTTTAAGCATTTTTGCTATGCATAAGAAAGCGTCATCCGAAAGACTGGAAAAAAAGCAAGTGCAAGTGTGAACAAGGTGTACCTTCCTACTTTTTCTGTCAACCTGTAGTACGATAACCAGCAGAAACCTGGTGAATAAGATGGAGAATTTAGCATAACCAGATTGAGATATTCTTATATATCAAGACAGAACGAAAAAGAATTGATCTACATATTAACCTGAAACCAAGAAGCTTCAGGTTATAACATGGAACACTTGAACTTGCAGGAAGAAACCATTCTGCCACACTGGATCTCCCGCCCCTCCGGAAGGCAAGCAGTTTCTCCAAAATGCAGCATGAGGCATATGACTACATCATTGTCGGCGGGGGCACGGCCGGATGCCCATTGGCAGCGACGCTGTCCAAGAAGTACAAGGTTCTATTGTTGGAGAGAGGTGGATCTCCATACGGCAACCGCAACATCTCATACCTTGAGAACTTTCACATTTGCTTGGCCGATGTGTCTCCGAATTCACCATCTCAGGGATTCATCTCCACTGATGGGGTCATCAATGCCCGTGCAAAGGTTCTAGGTGGAGGAACATGTATCAATGCTGGCTTCTACAGCCGAGCCAACCAAAGGTACACAATGTGTCATGTACCTAAGTTCCATTTACTTTCTTTGCAAATGATTAAGTCAAAATTAAAAGTAGTTAGCTTGAGAGCCTGGATTGGAAACATAGCTGATCGGAATACCAAGATAATCAACAGCTACTCAAGCTTAGCTCTCCTTTTAGGTGTATTCTTATGTCACATTCACAAACCAGTGTTTATATCTTCGATCTTAATCAAGATTACACTAGTCTCAACACTAAAGAGCCAACAAAACCGCAAACGGAGAAGCCAAGTTAGGCCGGACAAGCTTTTTTTTTTGGGGGGGGGGGGGGGGGGGGGGGGGGGGTTGCTGGGTAAGTTGTTAGTTGGTTACTACTCCGGAAAATCGACTAACTAGCCCAACCTTAGGTGTTATTTCAGTTTCCACGTTTACCCATCAAAGTACAAAACACGACCTTACAAGGCAGTTATAATTACCAGGCCAAGAGGTAGTCACGAAAACTCAAGGTTTTACCACCACAAACCATGAAAGCCTCATAATTTTACCTTGTCCCAGAAGACCTTATGCTTTCGTTTGTTATTTGTCACAGATGCTTTTTACATATATTTCATAGCTTTTAGTTGAGTACCATAGTGCTAAAAATTGATTTGGCAGTTTCCAGACAGACATCAGGTGTATTAATGGTAGCTCACAACATTAGATATTGTGGCCAATAATGCTTTCCAATAGGTTAGCTTGGTAGTGCAAGGAGTAATTAGCTCGGAGGTAAGCCAGTAAGGCTGTCTTAATTCCTTATTGGAGTTATATAGCTTGCAAACCACATACTATGAGGTGCAGAAGGACGGCAAAGGAGCTCGGAAGAAAAATTGCGAAGGGTCACTAATACATTTTTGTTTTGATGTGATACCATAGAATGAAGAACAAACGAATAACCAAATTCCACGAAGGATAAAGATAAGCCAAATTTGTGGCAAAGAATATGTTAGCATAATTCATTATTCATTACATTATTGGAGTTCTTTGAAAAATCAACAGTGCCAAACTGGAAAACTATATGCCAGTTATTACAGAAATCAAAAGGATATGAGAAGTAAATTATTCACATAAGCATAAGGACATATATATAGCAGAAAATCTGGTTTCGTACAAGATGGGCAGATGTTCCTATTGGACTGAACCTATAGTGCCAACATAAGTATTAATAACCAATTATCATGTGCTTGTCCCTGCAGATTTGTGCAGGATGCTGGATGGGATGAGGAGTTGGTGAATCAGTCCTACCCTTGGATCGAAGAGAGGATTGTTTATTGGCCAAAGATTGCACCTTGGCAAGCTGCCTTGCGTGATGGGCTGCTTGAAGCAGGGGTCTCGCCTTACAACGGCTATACATATGACCATCTCTTTGGAACCAAAGTTGGGGGAACCATCTTTGATGAAGCTGGGTACCGGCACACTGCTGCTGATCTCCTAGCTGCTGGAAACCCTAACAACCTCAGAGTGCTGCTTCATGCTAGTGTGAACAAAATAATTTTCAAGACAAGAAAAGGTAAGCAATAATCCAATTAAGCCCTAGCTCTTAGAATCAATCCTTCGAAATCGGAATTATTAAAAGAAGTCTATGGACTCATATCGATTCTACCCATTTTGAGCCTCCTTTTGGGAATCACAATAGATGTACTCGTAATTGTGTGGTTAGAATTTAAAAAAAATACTGAGCACCCAGTGAGAAATCTCATAACTGGAAATCACAGAAATTTCAGGAAATTGTTTCCCAAAATGTTATTACAAATTTGGTTTATTTAACTTATAGAAAAGGGAAAATAATAGAAATGTGATATTTTGAGGATTCAAACCCACGAGTCCACGTTGTCGACTTTCAAAGCATGAAGCAGCACTCTTTAATATGACGAATACGGTTGTTGACAGTTTTTGCTTTTGGCTGAATCTAATTAGCCTCGGCACCAGTGAGAAAAACAGTTACCAACACCGGGCATACAATTTCCTCCACACATAATCTCTATTTACTTCCACAATAAGGAAAATAGGGAATAGAGTTGCTTCGAACAAAAAGAATAGGTACTGCATAATCACTTTGCTATAGTAACCTCATCTCTTGCACAGGACATCATAAGCCGGGTGCTATTGGGGTTCAGTTCAAGGATGAGAATGGTGAACAGCAACAAGCCTTTCTCAGCCAAAAGAGAGGCAGTGAGATTATTGTCTCTGCTGGTGCAATTGGAAGTCCCCAGTTGTTATTGATCAGCGGCATTGGCCCAAGAAGTGAACTTAAGAAGCATAACATTTCTGCAGTCCTTCGCAACGAACATGTGGGTAAAGGGATGTCAGACAACCCACTGAGCTCCGTATTTATACCCACCAAGAATCCCCCAAAGCAATCTCTTATTGAGACTGTTGGAATAACTGATGGTGGTGTGTTTATCGAAGCCAGCAGTGGTTTCAGCCAGACAGAGGACAGCATCCACTGCCACCATGGAATTATGTCTGCTGAGGTTTGCCATCAATTTTGATTGTTTACTTCGAATAAAATCCAATGGCTTCATTACAAGTATCATGATGCATTTCAGTTAAAAAATATTATGGTGCATCAGAAAGTTTTTGTGCAAAATAGAGAATCTTGCATGAGCAATATTGTGAAAAAAATGCACCCTAAATTCGCTGTAGGGGAGCCAACTTCCCAAGTTTTTAAACACTTTTTTCCTTGAGCTCAAGTTTGCCGGTACCAAAGATAAGCATTTACACGAATCAGAAGTATATACTAACATGTAGGTCGCAGTTAAATAATACGGCAGCTAGACTAGTTTACAACTACCTACTTTTCTATTTGTGGCACCAAATAAAAAATTCGGAATTCCTTATTATTAGTGTTACAAACCAGAGTTGTCTTCCAAAGTTATTTGTCGACTAGTAAGATTGTACAATCAGAATGAAATATCTTCGAAAAACTTAAGCATATGTCCACTTCCCTTTTGAGAATCATGACAGTTTTTATGCTTATCCCCAACTTTTTGTCATTCCAAACTTCCAATGCAGATTGGGCAGCTATCGACAATTCCTCCAAAGCAAAGAAGTTTAGAAGCAGTCCATAAGTATGTACATAACAAATATAGCCTACCCAAAGAAGTATTCCATGGGGGATTTATTCTTTCGAAGATTGATGGCCCGCTGTCTAATGGCAATCTGGTTCTTGTGGACACTGATGCCAACAGCAATCCTAACGTCACCTTCAACTACTTCAAGCATCCACAAGATCTGAGACGATGTGTTTATGGGATCAAGACCATTGAGAAAATAATGCATACAAACATTTTCTCTAACTTTACTCCCAGTGGTGCTGGATATCCAATGGAAAAGCTGCTCAACATGAGCGTAGAGGCCAACATAAACTTGATACCAAAGCACACAAATGACAGCACATCCTTGGAGCAGTTTTGCAAGGATACAGTGGTCACCATCTGGCACTACCATGGTGGATGCCATGTAGGCAAGGTGGTTGACCAACAGTACCGAGTGATTGGCACCTCAGGCCTCCGGGTGATTGACGGGTCAACCCTATCCAGGTCGCCAGGAACAAACCCACAAGCGACAATCATGATGATGGGCAGGTACATTGCAAATGCAAAATTTAGTTCGCCTTTTGATATTATATATTTCAAGTCCAGGGTTTGATCTTTATTTGTTGCGTTTGACGTGCAGATACATGGGAGTTAAGATCCTACGGGAAAGATTAGGACGAGCATCTGGCGTATAATATATTCTTTGACCTTATCCAGTTCATCATGTAAGAATGTGACTTAGGAGAGAGGTATATAGTAATTTTTTGAAGAGATTCATCAACGAGCACCAAAGAAAGAAAAGTTAGGAGGATAATCTGTATTTTCAACATTCATCTGGAAATATATGGTCTACAAAAATATTGTGTTGGGAACACATTCCAACACTTCTTGCTCCATTTGATCTTTTAAAATAAAGCATTCATAGGATGGTTCCCTACACTGTGAACAACACAAATTTTACTAAACGTAATCATAGACTTGGAACATGTCGATTCACTAAAAATGGATGTGCATAGAACGTCAAGCTATCTAGAATTACAGAAAGTGATTACAGCCTAGCGGCAAGTGCGCAACGACATGGTTTCGACCGTAGATTTTGATAGCGCAATTATTTGACAGGACTAAGAAATTCTCTGATCCCTAGAAAATTCAAATCAACTAGACAACTAGTATGAGAAATGGACATATAGTATCAGTTCAGAGAACGGAAATGTACCTCCTCGACGGCGTGATGAAGTTTGGCACCTAAACATCATGTTCCCCTAAATCCTCTGCGGTTCCAGAGCAAATCTGCCACAGGAGTACATGTGACGAGACACTAAAGGTGATGAAGCTTGGCACCTCAACATCATGTTCCCCTGAATCCTCTGCAGTTCCAGAGCAAATCTGCGACAGGGGTACATGTGACAGGACGCTAAAGGCAGCGAGCAAGGTTCGGCACTATGGGCCTACGGCGCAGGCCGCGGATTATTGGCTTCTCGTCGGCTGGTACGCCTGCTCTACCAATGCCACAGTGCAGCGGCGAAGCAACGGACGGGATTTTAGCCGGGCAGTACACAAGCCGTGGTTGGGACATTACCACGAGCACCTGGGGCGCATCAGAACAAGGCTAGCCAGAGGACAGAGGTGGCACTTCGCAGGAGCCGAATGGAGGATGTCAAATCTTGACGGCGAGCGGGACAGGACTACCAGTTGGCGGCCGCGGTAGCGAGGTGGTTCAGGGCGGAGGGCGCCATTGCGGCCTCGCGGAAATGCGGAGAGCAGAAACTCCCACGCGTTGAAAAACGGCGACGAAGCGTCCCCATCAAAACGGTGATATTTTTTGCGGCGAAAAAATGCCCTCCCTCAAGAAACTACAATAAGAGGAAGTTCAAAAAATGGTGACTTCGTCAATCTTAATACCCGACCACCGGCTCAGTCTTTCGAAGGTGCTCATATGGGTAGGGTGTACGTGTGTGCGTTCATAGGGGTCAGTGTGTGCACGTGTATGTGAGCACCTGCGTTGTATTCGCAAAAAAAAAACGACTAGACTTTTAGACATACCACCAACCAGTTTATTTACTCCGTAGAAGAATTCGGTGTGTGCGCACCCGCGAGCAGGCGCTTGCCGCTCGAGCGTGCCGGGCTTCACGGGTAGGGGTGTAAACGGATAGGATAATTTCCGCACCGAATCCGTCGCTTAATCCGTTTTAAAGAATCCATATCCGGTCCGAAGAATTTGCCGGATAAGGATATCCGATTCCGAACTAAACACCCGGATACGATATAGGATATGGTATGTAAAATAGCATCCGAATATGGATTATCCGAATATTAGTTAGGATTATCCGATGGTTATAATCCGAATAATCCGATTTTCTACCGAAATGTCTAAACTAATAGAGTACAGTTTGTAGTTAGTGAATTGTGGAGCTCATTTGTTGAACACCGACTCCCTTGCATGGTCCTTGTACATACTGTGGAGTATAAACTTTGTTAGATTATTATGTTGTTGAGCTATTATTTTTGGTTATGTGGCTTGATGATATACATTGCGCATACCGATCCGACTAATTTTCTTTCCGCCCCGAATCCGCTCCGTTTCCGTTCTGAATCTGTGATTATATCTATCTACCCCTGAATTCGCAACCGTTCATTATCCGATCTGATCCGAATCCAAGAAAAAAATATGGTAAAAGATATGATAGTTGCAAAATCCGATCCGATCTGTTTACACCTCTATTCACGGGTATCAGCACCCGGTAGTCATCCGGGTTAGGACTCGGTTCACATAGACGGAGTTCAGTAGTATTTTGTTTTGGTAAGTTGATATTCTGACAAACAATTACATTTGAAAAACAAGCCTAGTAGTACAACAACTTGTTCTTCATATACCGGATACTGTTACATCCAACTAGTTAAAAATTGTTCTATGTGTACTGCATACTTGGTGCACGGGTAGTGATGGCACCCATGGTACCGGTGGAGCCACCCCAGCTTTACCCATTCACTCTGAACTTACCCATCACCCATACTCATATCCGTCAAAGAGTATAACATTTTTTTCATACCCGTCATCCGACAAGGTAAATGGATACTGATAAGTAAAAGTACTTACGGTTCCAATAATCAAATTGAACTCCGGGTTGGCGTTTCGTGCTCCTAGCCATGGTGGCCCCTCTCCTCTGGCTCCACCAGCGTGAGTTACAGCCCTCCTCCCGGTCCCCGTCCTTGCACGAGTGGTGTCGATTGTGGCCAGTGTTCATGGCGTCCACGCATGCGAACCTACAAGCTCAAGGAAAAGTCGGTGAATGTCTCAAAGGAGGAGGTCGAGTTGAAGGGCGTGTGCCAGTGTGATGCTCGAAGTTGCTGGAACCTGGACTAGGGGCGACGACTGCTTGGCAGCGCGATGGAGAGGAGACCGATATGATGTATTTCTCTTTTGATAGTCGTGACGTGAATCGGTTACATTAGATACATTATAATAAAACGGGAAATGGGGTAAGCAAGCGAGAGGTGAAGCGACAGCGGTCCCAACCTATGTAACCTATCTGCGATCATGGCATTATTCATGCGTGGCAGTTCAGCCTAGCCTGATTAGGGAAAAATGTTAATATGTTAGAATATTACAGGAGGCCTACTCGTCAGAATTTTAGGTGGGTACATGGTACACGGATATAGGTTATACAAAGTGACGAGGGGTACACTCATCAAATCCCATGGTTAAGGACCTAGGGTTGAGATTACGGGGAGAGAACGTGGTAGTACTGGTAGTTTCGTCGGCTGACAAGCAGAGGCAAAGATTTACCCAGGTTCAGGCCCCTCGGGTGGAGGTAAAGACCCTACTTCCTGCTTGTCTGGTATTGATTGTGCGAGATTATGCGATTACAAGGAGAGCTCCGGCGAGATGTCGATCTCGCTAGGGCTTTTGGTGGCTCGAGTATGGCTTGGTCCTAGATCGGCACCCCTCCCAGCCCTTAAATAGGCTGGGTCTCGGGAGTTTGTAACCGACCTAGTTTACACGTACGGAAAGTATAAACCGACTATGCCTATGTCTAATCTTGGAGGGTACTCCGTCATGTTGGGCCTCTTCGCTTATTGGGACTTAGTCGCCACGTGCACCAGGTACCCTCACGGTAGGGTACCCGAGGTGTATACCCTTGTCAGTAGCCCCCGAGTACTTGTCTGACTCGAAGAATCGGGCATGGACTCATTCGTAAGTGCACGTCATATGCTTTGTATTTTGTATTTTTATAATTGGAATTCCTGTATGAATAGCACATGTTGGCTATGTCGAGTATCTCGTCGACTGTGGTTTTTGTTTATGATGATCAAGTGATAATAGCTTAGCAGGCCCAGTACACTCGACGGATCGGGACTGGTTAACTACACATTCGGTAAAACCTTACTAGCTTTCAATCAAACTCGAGTCTCCGGACTCGAATCTGGAACAAACTGGTCAGATTCGACTAGGTCGCGAGGTCTTACTGAGTCGATCTGCAGTATAGATTTGAATTTTACCCAACGCGTCCATCAGGATTTTTCATCATGTCTGCTGACACGGAAAGTATAAGTATTGACGTTGCTGGAACAGTCCTTAGCCCAGCTCGAAAGTTCGGCGGGTCTTACCTTTGCACTATGCGTGCAGCATCCGAGGTATTTGCGGCGGACGCAACTCGGGAATGTCTCGATTATGATTTTGTATATGAACTGAGCCGATGATTTTGTCGACTGACACTTTGTCATTATTCTATCGGGTGCACGACAGCGCTCCCGATGGGAGTAGCCCCCGAGATTGTGCTTTATTGCTTAAATGGAGGATAATCTCAAATCCTTTTTATCATATTGATACGTCCATTTTGCATCACTATTTTATAGCATAATTTTCTGTTATTCAATCATATATTTTATATTAAGAGGAGTTACTTATGTTATTTTGTCTTATTTTGCATGTTTGATGATCATTGGATAATTAATTGCCGGAGTGACAGAAACCTAAACCCCCGTTAGTATACCGGTGCACAAGGGAGCGTAGGATCTCAAAGTTTAAGGCTGTGGTTAGATTTATCTTAATTACTTTCTTGTAACTGCGGATGCTTGCAAGAGGTATAATCACAAGTATGTATTAGTCCAAGTAAGGGCGGTGCATTAGCATAGGTTCACCCACACAACACTTATCAAAACAATGAAGATTAATCAACTATGTGAAGCGAAAGCACTTGACTAGAATCCCGTGTGTCCTCAAGAACATTTTGTCATCATAAGTAAACCAACCGGCTTGTCCTTTGCTCTAAAAAGGATTGGGCCACTTGCTGCAATTATTATTACTGTCTTTTACTTACTGCATTTTATTTACCTGCTATATCAAAAACCCCTAAAAACTTGTCTGCTAGCATTTACAGTGAAACCTTTACCGAAACTCCTTGTCAGCACCTTCTGCTCCTCGTTGGGTTCGACACTCTTATTTATCGAAAGTACTACGATACACCCCCTATACTTGTGGGTCATCAAGACTATTTTCTGGCGCCGTTGCCGGGGAGTGAAGCGCTATTGGTGAGTGGAATTGGTAAGGGAAACTTTTACTGTAGGTGCTATTTTTATTTCTGCTTGCTACTTTATTTTATCATGGAGAGATCTCCATTTGAATCCCTGTTTGGAAATACTACTACCACTGCTACGGTAGTAGAAGAGGAACCACCTGATCAAGTAATTCCATTTAAAATACCTATGAAAATTGTTGAACGAGTTACGAATAACCGCTATGCAGGAGATGGAACTGTCCCTCCTGGGGATCATTTGCTATTTATTCATGAATTATGCGAGTTGTTCAAGTGTGCAGGTATTTCAATGGAAGAGGTCAAGAAGAAATTGTTTTCTATATCGTTGACTGGTAAAGCTGCAAAATGGTATAGGATGCTGAAGAATGGGCGTTCTATTGGCTGGGAGGAGATTGTGCCTCTCTTTTATTCTAAATTTTATCCTCCTAGTGAAATTCATCAAGATCGGAATCATATATATAATTTTTGGCCTCATGATGGAGAAAGTATTGCCCAAGCGTGGGGGAGATTGAAATCATTAATGCTCAAATGCCCCATTCATGAGCTTCCTGGTAATGTGTTATTGATAACTTCTATGCAAGGCTTTCTCTTCAAGATAAAACTCTATTGGATACCTCTTGTGCTGGATCATTTACGCGTAATAAAGAGGAAGTTAAATGGGACCTTCTTGATCGGATTGAGGAAAATACTGAAGGATGGGAGAACGACAAAGGTAGAGAATCAGGTATAAAGTATGATTACGAATGCATTAAAACTTTTATGAATACTGATAATTTTCGTAATCTCTATGATATGTATGGTCTTGATTCTCAAGTTATTGCAAACTGTTACAAGGCTTTTGCCTCTTATCTTGATGTTCCTAAAGAAAGTTGCAATAAGTATCACTTGCCTTACAAAGATAATACTAATTCTGCCAATATTAAAAACATTGAAGTTCATACAGTTGATCGTATCTTGCCAGAACCTTATATTGAGAAACCACCTTTTCCTGTTAAAATTAGGGAACATTCTATCATAGCTAGTGTGGTTAATAAAAGTGCAAAGAAAGCTTTAGAACCTGCTGAACAAATAGCGGTTGAACCCACAATAGCAATAGTAAAGGATTTGGTAACTGAAAATGTAGAAGGAGGACATATTATCTTTTGTGAAGATGCCTCTAATATTGTTTCACATCCCAGTAGAGCTAGGAAAACAAGTGTTCCTGTGCTTTCAGTCAAAATAGGAGAACATTGCTATTATGGTTTATGTGATATTGGTGCAAGTTCTAGTGCTATTCCTTTTGATCTTTATAAAGAAATTATGCATGAAATTGGTCCTTGCGAACTTGAGGAGATTGATGTGGTTATTCAGCTTGCTAATAGAGAAACTATCTCTCCAATTGGTATTGTGAGAGATGTTGAAGTTTTATGTGGTAAGACTAAATACCCTGCTGATTTTCTAGTACTTGGTTCTGTTGCTAGTAAAGCTTGTCCCATTATTTTTGGTAGGCCTTTCTTGAATACATGTGGTGCTATTATAGATTGTAAGAAAGAGAAAATTTACACTAAATTTAATGGAGAATCTTATGAGTTTAATTTCTCTAAGTTTGGTAAACAACTTTATGAAACTGATTTGCCTAATGAGACTCGAAAATCGAACAACTTGCTGCTATTGCTGTTGCTCCTAACAATGCCTTGCAGCAATTCATGGAGGAACACGAAAGTGAAGTATTTATGGAGGAGAGGAATGAGATTGACAATGCCTTTCTTCGTCAAACCAAGAAGATTTGGGTACCTCAGCGCCTCCTAAGGAAGATCCTGTCTTCGATTTAAAACCTTTACCTGATAATCTTAAGTATGTTTATCTTGATGAAAGGAAAGTATATCCTGTTATTATTAGTTCTAAACTTTCAGGTAATGAAGAAGCAAGGCTATTAGAAGTACTAAAGAAACATCGAGGAGCTATGGGATACACTTTGGATGATTTAAAGGGGATTTCTCCTACTATATGTCAACATGCCATCAACATTGAACCCGATGCAAAACCTGTTGTTGAGCATCAGCGTCGCTTGATCCCTAAATGAAAGAAGTGGTAAGAAATGAGGTATTAAAACTTCTTGATGCTGGTATAATTTATCCTATTGCTGATAGTAGATGGGTAAGTCCTGTGCATTGTGTCCCTAAGAAAGGAGGAGTTACTGTTGTACCAAATGAAAATGATGAACTTATTCCTCAAAGAGTAGTAGTTGGGTATAGGATGTGCATTGATTTTAGAAAGGTCAATAAAGTAACTAAGAAAGATCATTATCCTTTGCCTTTTATTGATCAAATGTTAGAAAGGTTGTCTAAGAAAACTCATTTTTGTTTCCTTGATGGTTATTCTGGATTCTCACAAATTGCTGTTAAAGCACAAGATCAAGAGAAAACTACTTTTACTTGTCCTTATGGAACTTATGCTTATAGACGTATGCCTTTTGGTTTGTGTAATGCTCCTGCTACGTTCCAAAGATGCATGTCTGCTATTTTTCATGGTTTTTGTGAAGAAATTGTGGAAGTATTCATGGACGATTTTTCCGTCTACGGAACTTCCTTTGATAATTGCTTGCACAATCTTGATAAAGTTTTGCAGAGATGTGAGGAGACTAATCTTGTTCTTAATTGGGAGAAATGTCATTTCATGGTTAATGAAGGAATTGTCCTAGGGCACAAAATTTCTGAAAGAGGTATTGAAGTGGACAGAGCTAAAGTTGAAGCAATCGAGAAAATGCCCTGTCCAAGGGATGTGAAAGGTATCCGTAGTATTCTTGGTCATGCCGGTTTTTATAGGAGGTTTATTAAAGATTTCTCTAAAATTTCAAAACCCCTCACTAATCTTCTTCAAAAAGATGTACCTTTTGTTTTTGATGATGATTGCAAGGAAGCTTTTGAAACTCTAAAAAAGGCTTTAATCACAGCTCCTGTTGTTCAACCTCCTGATTGGACTTTACCTTTTGAAATAATGTGTGATGCTAGTGATTTTGCTGTAGGAGCTGTTCTTGGACAGCGGGTAGACAAGAAGTTAAATGTTATTCATTATGCTAGTAAAACACTTGATGCCGCTCAAAAGAATTATGCTACTACTGAAAAGGAATTTTTAGCAGTTGTTTTTGCTTGTGATAAATTTAGACCTTATATTGTTGATTCAAAAGTTACTATTCACACTGATCATGCTGCTATTAGATACCTTATGGAAAAGAAAGATGCTAAGCCTAGGCTCATAAGATGGGTACTTCTACTGCAAGAATTTGATTTACATATTGTAGATAGGAAAGGTGCTGAAAATCCTGTTGCTGATAATTTGTCTAGATTAGAAAACATTTCAGATGATCCTATACCTGTTAATGATAGTTTTCCAAATGAACAATTGGCTGCGATAAAGGTAAGCTCACGCGAAAGTCCTTGGTATGCTGATTATGCTAATTTTATTGTTGCCAAGTATTTGCCTCCGACCTTTACAGCTCAGCAAAGAAGAAAGTTCTTTTATGATTTGAGGCATTATTTTTGGGATGACCCACATTTGTATAAAGAAGGAGTAGATGGCATTATGCGAAGATGTGTTCCTGAGTATGAACAGAAAGAAATATTGAGCAAATGCCATGGAAGTGCTTATGGAGGACATCACGCTGGAGATAGAACTGCGCAAAAGGTTCTACAATCAGGTTTTTATTGGCCTACCCTTTTTAGAGATGCTAGAAAATTTGTTTTATCATGTGATGAATGTCAAAGAGTAGGTAACATTAGTAGACGTAATGAAATGCCTATGAATTATTCTCTTGTTATTGAACCTTTCGACTGTTGGGGATTTGACTTTATGGGTCCTTTTCCTCCTCAAATGGTTATACTCATATACTTGTTGCTGTTGATTATGTTACTAAATGGGTAGAAGCTATACCAACTTCTAGTGCTGATGGTGAGACATCATTAAAAATGCTTAAAGATATTATCTTCCCTAGGTTTGGTGTGCCTAGATATCTCATGACTGATGGTGGTTCTCATTTTATTCATGGTGCTTTTAGAAAAACTCTAGCTAAGTATGATGTTAATCATAGAATTGCTTCACCATATCATCCCCAAACAAGTGGTCAAGTAGAATTGTCAAATAGAGAGATTAAGTCTATTTTGCAAAAGACTGTTAATAAATCTAGAAAAAATTGGTCTAAAAAGCTTAACGATGCTTTGTGGGCTTATAGAACTGCTTATAAAAATCCTATGGGAATGTCTCCTTACAAAATGGTTTATGGAAAAGCTTGTCATTTGCCTCTAGAATTAGAACATAAAGCCTATTGGGCGGTGAAAGAACTTAATAGAGACTTTAAACTTGCCGGTAAAAAGAGATTGCTTAATTTGAATTCTTTAGATGAATGGAGAAATGCAGCTTATGAAAATGCTAGGCTCTTTAAAGAGAAAGTTAAGCAATGGCATGATAGAAGAATTCTTAAGAGAGAATTTAACGTAGGTGAAAAAGTTTTATTGTATAGGTCTCGTCTCAGATTTTTTGCAGGAAAATTACTTTCAAAATGGGAAGGACCTTATATCATCGAGGAGGTCTATCGCTCAGGTGCGATTAAAATCAATTCACTAGATGGGGACAGACCACAAGTGGTTAATGGTCAAAGACTCAAGCATTACATTTCTGGAGATTCTTATAATGAAGATGTTGATTTTATCAAAGTGGTAACTCCAGAGGATTTTATAAAAAGTCAAATTCAGACAACTGCAGAAGCTGATTTGGAATAGGTAACAGTTTCGGTAAGAAAAAGTTCGCGATTTACTTTCCAACTTAAATATTTGTTGTTTTTACATAATATGGAAAATTATGAGTCGGAAAAGGGTAGGAAACGGTGCCCGAGGGCACCACACCACCCCTGGGCGCGGGCCCCACCCTGGCCGCGCCGTGGGGCGTGTGGGCTCCTCGGAGCCCGTCTCCGACCCCGCTTCGTCCTGTACCTTCCTTTTGTTGTAAAACTTTTTGCTATATATTCACCCGGATCTCTCGAGGTCCGTATATCGTGTTTTTGCCGTGTTTCGTTTTCAAGCTGTTCTGACAGGAATTTCAAGTCCCTACATGGCGTCGCGAGGAGTGTACGGTGAGAAGTATGCAGCAAGGCGCCGACGTGAACTCGAACGCGATGTGGAAGAGGGAACCTTCGTCGGTTGGGCGACGGAGGAGGAGATTGCTGCTAGGAGAGCTGACATGGATCGAAGCATCAGAGAGGAGGTGCAAGCTGGCCAGCCTCGCCAACAAGGAGAATCAAGGCCGAGCAATTCCAGATTTGCGGTTTTCCCTGCAGCTGCTGAAGCTCTCCGAACCACGAACGAGTTTTGTGACCAATTTCGTATCCTGAGAGCTGAGGTGGAAATACTTCAAGATGAGAATAACAGGCTCCGCCGGATGCTCCAACGTTTCCTAACCCCGATTGCCATGGTACCACCGTCACCACCAAGAGATCAAGCCTAAATCGTCAAGGGGTAATGACACTCCCTTGGCTTGTTCCAAGCTTGGGGGAGTGCCCAGTATCATCTTTATCCTTTCGTTTTCATAATTTCATGGTCATATCATGAGTAGAGAAGTTATCTTATAAGATGGTTTGCAATGTGAAGTATCACCCCTTTAGTTATCCATGTATCCGTTGGTTTGAGTGTGTCTTTGTTCAGAATATTAATGAAAAGTTCCACCTTTACTTTCGGTACATTTTATTTTAGCCTGCAATCTTCCTTATGTGCTGATCTTGCCATTAGTATTGACGCCACTTTTGGGTACATCAAGTAGGTTATATTAGTTGTGGTAAACTTAGTATTGGTCATTAGCAACATTACCATGAAAACTTAAGTAGAAGGGGGAATTACATGCAAAAATATTATTCCTTTATCTTTCTTTCTTGCTATCCAATAAGATTAGTATTCTTTGAGTTAAAACATTTGTGCCTACAGGGAAGATAGCATGGTTGCTTTTATTACAGGTATATTTGTGTGTATCCCCCAACTTTTATGCTTGCCCCATGACCTTGCTAGCCTTAACCACTGTACTGAGAGGGAATGCTTCTCGTGCATCCAAATCCTTGAGCCAAACCCATTCCATTTGTGTCCACCATAACTACCTATATGTGGTATTTCTTTGCCACTCCAAGTAAATTTTTCATGTGCTACCTTTAAATTATTCAAAATGTTATTATTCCCTTTTGTGTCAATGTTTACTAGCTCATGAGGAAGTAGTGTGGTTATCCTTTATTCTACTTGTCAAACAGACTTTACACCTGGACTAGTGGCATATACATCCGCTTATCCAATAACTTGCAAAAAGAGTTGGCAACGGGATGCCCAGTCCCAATTAATTACAACTTTAACCGTTTAATTATCTTCACACTTTTGCCCTGAATTATCAGTAAGCATTGACAAACAGTGAAATATCTGCGTGTGTAAACCAAAGAGAAAGAGGGATGATCTGCCTTGCTGGTAGAAATAATGTCCTTCATGGGAGCCGCTCTTAGAAGTCTGTTTGACAGGGAGAATACTGTTTTCACCCGCTACCATTCGTTGACAATTAACAAACACCTCTCAAAACTTAATTTTTGCTCTCTATATGATTTCAAAAACTTAAAAGCTCTAGCACATGACTTAATCCCTGCTTCCCTCTGCGAAGGGCCTTTCTTTTACTTTTCATGTTGAGTCAGTACACCTATTTCCTTCTTCCTTGAGCAAGCATTTGAGTTGTTGTGATTCAACCATATATATCATTAATATTGTCAATCATGTCTTTTATCCTTCCTTGTCTTAGCACAAAGACTTTTGCCTCTAAGAATATAGCTTTGCAAGTTATCAATGACTGTAAAGAAGGTGTGATAATTGAGTGTGAAAGTTCTGCAATATAAGCTCTAATATAAAGACTCATTTCGAAAGATAAGTATTGATTGCTTATTGTTCTATGACCAAGAATGAAGTGTGCCATTACTAATCTATAATTTCCTTCGTGTATTTTTATTGTGGTTGTTTCACTACTCAGGTTCAAGTTAGGATTATATGAAGAATAGTTGCTGTTTAAAATGAGTTGTGTTGTTTAGTAATTACTGATGCTTCTTGTCCGTATTCTTTATTATCGACGCTTCACTCCATAAACTTTTGTTCTAGTTTACTGAGCTCAGCTTTCGCTTGGGGACAAGCGAGGTCTAAGCTTGGGGGGGTTGATACGTCCATTTTGCATCACTATTTTATAGCATAATTTACTGTTATTCAATGATATATTTCATATTAAGAGGAGTTACTTATGTTATTTTGTCTTATTTTGCATGTTTGATGATCATTGGATAATTAATTGCCGGAGTGACAGAAACCTAAACCCCCGTTAGTATACCGGTGCACAAGGGAGCGTAGGATCTCAGAGTTTAAGGCTGTTGTTAGATTTATCTTAATTATTTTCTTGTAACTGCGGATGCTTGCAAGAGGTATAATCACAAGTATGTATTAGTCCAAGTAAGGGCGGTGCATTAGCATAGGTTCACCCACACAACACTTATCAAAACAATGAAGATTAATCAACTATGTGAAGCGAAAGCACCTGACTAGAATCCCGTGTGTCCTCAAGAACATTTTGTCATCATACGTAAACCAACCGGCTTGTCCTTTGCTCTAAAAAGGATTGGGCCACTCGCTGCAATTATTATTACTGTCTTTTACTTACTTGCATTTTATTTACCTGCTATATCAAAAACCCCTAAAAACTTGTCTGCTAGCATTTACAGTGAAACCTTTACCGAAACTCCTTGTCAGCACCTTCTGCTCCTCGTTGGGTTCGACACTCTTATTTATCGAAAGTACTACGATACACCCCCTATACTTGTGGGTCATCACCTATAAACTTAGTCGAAGAAATTTTTGATATGCTCCCGATGGGAGTAACATGTCTGTGGTCGAAGAGACAGTCGAGTGACCATACACCCGAAAACAATTGAGTGATTGATATGCATTGGGCGAACCCGAAATCTTTTCTGGGCAAATCTCTTGCAATGACGTCAGGGATGACGTTTTATGGCGACTGCGCTACCTGACACGCGGTGGCGTGCGCTATGCTGCGATGGATGGGACGTGACACGTATGTGGGCCCATTGTGCAGCGCTTGACCAAACGACGATGCCGTTTGGACTAGATTTGACCGTTCTGACGCGGTTTTTACGGGACCGTGATGATGGTTCCTCGTTTTATGTGCGTAGTGGGCGGAGTGGCCGGCGACGGTTGCCCTCCAAAGCTGCCATGTGTATGGCTGGATATGCAGCTCTGTCCACGATCTCACATCAACGATGCAGATTCATTGTGCTGAGGTTAAAAGGGTGTGGCAGCGTAAATAATTTTTTACTTTCCATCTGTGCACCGCCGCCGTTGCTTCTTCTTCTTCCTCTGCGCTACGCATCCCCTCTCTCTTGCGAACCACCACCTCCATGGCGCCCAAGAGGAAAGCTGCGCTTGCCGCCGCCGCCGCGGTGGCTGGTGGGAGTGCGAGCACCGCCGCCGCCGCGGACGTGACCTTGGACAAGAAAACCGGCGACTGGACGCGGTCCACCATGAAGCTGTCCAGGCTGGAAGGCTACCGGCGGGATGGATGGATCCCCTCTGCCGAGCTGCTGACGACGCGCCTCCCCGGAGACGAGGTAAGCCCTCAACCCAAGGAGGGCGAGCGTGTATGCTTTCACGATTTCGTGAATAGGGGATTCTCATTCCCTATTCATGATTTTGTGCGGGCTCTGATGTACGCGTACAAGGTGCAACTGCATGATTTTACGCCCAACTCCATTATGCACATTGCTGTATTCTTTGTGCTGTGTGAGTGTTTCTTGGGTGTGCACCCACATTGGGGTCTTTGGAAGAAGATCTTTACTGTGAGGGAGAACGCCGGAAAGAAGGGCGTTTATGCTGTTGGCGGCTTCAACATTCAAAGCCGCAAAGAAGTTGCATATTTCGACATTAAACAAGTCGAATCTGCGCAAGGTTGGAGGCAGAAGTGGTTCTACTTCACCACCAACCAAGAGGGACTGCCGCGCTTTGATCCCCACGCGCCTCTGGTGAAGACACGGGCTTGGCTGCATCAGACCACAGCTGCTGAAGAGGCTGAGGTGAAGCCTTTGATGGCCAAGATTGCCAAGCTTATGAAGACTGTGGGTCGCGAAGTGAGCGGCCTACACTTGATTTCAACCTTCATCAAGAGGGGTGTGCAGCCACTGCGAGTGCACCCCATGTGGGCATTTCAGGGTCCACAGGACCCGACACGTTTGGTGCCTGGCCAAACTCTGCCAGCTCCTGATGATGTGGAGAAGCGGGTTCGATCGATCACCAAGCTGACGGCGAACGATAGCTGCCCACTCGATTGTCCTGTCGATGCCTTCGACAGTGAGCACCCTTTACCCAAGGTATTCACTGTTTTTCCTTTATGCACCTAGTATTGGAGATATGATTTTTGTCGAGTGATAGCTCATGGCTTGATTATGTACAGGATTATGTTCCCCTCCAGTGCTTGCCTCCACTACCCGAAGATGGGGATACCGCGGAGACAGAGGTTTTGCTGGGTGATCACAAAGCCGACGACGTCTCACTCGCCTCCGCGCACACCCCTACAGAGGAGGCAGAGGACTCCGAGCAAGAGGAGGAGTATGAGGTTCCACTCCTGAAGCGCCGTCGTGCAGACGATACGAGATCGACTGCAGAAAGCTCGCCTCCGCGTGCTACTCGAGGCGAGGATTCTGATTCTTCTGCGACTGACTCAGGGGAGCCTAAGGGGAAGTCCCCTTCGCATGCAGCTTCACCGGCTAGGTCGCCGTCATTCAAGGCGTGTATAGACTATAACACGTTGATTCTCTCGGATGACGATGAACCTCAGTAAGTTTGTGCTGGAACATTATGTGTCATAGGTGATGCTTTATGCGATGGATTCGGATATGTGCAGGCTGGTCGAGGACGACGCACCCAAGGTTGATCTGCCACCGCCTGCACCTGAGGGGACGCCCGTTTCTTCTTCGGGTGAAGCGATTCGCTCAGAGGCCCAACAGACCTCCCCGGCAGCTCCTCAACCCGAGCCTCAGGAAAACATGCCCTCCTCATCGGGTGAACCGCTTCCTGCACGTTACAACCACGTAAGTGCGATATGCTCTTTATTTATGTGTTGACCCGCAGCTGAAGCCGTGTATGCACTAATTTCCTGATTTTGTATGTTGTATAGTCATTCATCCGTACTCTCCTTGAGTCGGGTGACACATATTTGCAAGTGGAGCAGGAACGCGACCAACTGCGAGCCAGAGTGGAGCAGTTGGACCGTAAGAGTTTCCGCCTCGCTTTTTATGCAATTTTCTGTGTTGTAATGTTCTGATTTTTGCTAAGAGGTGGTTTGTGCCACTCGCAGGTGAGAAGGCCACATCAGCCACCCGTGTGCAAGAGCTTGAGAAGAAACTCGAAGATTCACAGAAAAAGCTCGAGGAGGTGGAGGCACGCGAAACGCTGCAGACTCAATGATGCATGTAAAATGCGTACATGAACTTTGCATTATTTCTACTTATATTCCAGCCATATTTGCATCATATAAGGGTTATATCACTGTTTTATAATGATTTTGGGAATATTTGATATGTTTCCTATTTTTTATGGAATTAACCCTGCGCAGGCAGAAAACCCTATTTCTTTCCTTTAA
Source organism: Poa pratensis (assembly GCA_947311845.1). Classification (NCBI taxonomy): domain Eukaryota; kingdom Viridiplantae; phylum Streptophyta; class Magnoliopsida; order Poales; family Poaceae; genus Poa; species Poa pratensis. Next base: position 82,316,646 of record CAMZMU010000040.1, on the reverse strand, counting down.
TGTTTCAGGGACCCAAACGACGTCCAAATGACCTGTAAATTTACGAGCGTCAATATTTGGAAGGAAGAAGACTTGTGGGCGAAGGAAGCGAGCAAACGGAGCCACGAGGGCCAAAAGGGGTGGGCCCACGCGGCCCCTGTACCTGGCCGCGTGGGACCCATCAAGTTGGGCCTCGGATCCCCGCTGTCGTCGATCTTTCCTCCACCGACTCCGTTTTGACCTAAAAACGCCTATAAAAATTATCCCCGGCGTTCTCTGGAAGGAGCGCCGCAGAAACACAGAAACACCAAAACAGAGACCTCGAGTTGCAGATTGGAGGGGGAAAACTCCGGCGGGGCGCTGCCGGCGTGGTCTCCATCTTCTCCAACGACTTCTCCACCGTCTCCATGATGAAGAGGGAGTAGTCCACCTCTGGACTACGGGTTTGTGGAAGTAACTTATGTATCTCTCTCTCGAGTTTCACTAATTAGTACCGTATGAGCTGCTGAACATGATTACGCTCATCTATGTAATACCTTTGTGGTGGATCTTTTTATGAGTTAATATATGTTTGAGATTGCAATGGTTTTGTTTCAGTTATGAAAGTAGATGCATATTATGTACCCCGTTCTTATTTACTTGTTATGATCAAGCATGTTTATGAGAGCGTGTGAGGGGGAACGTGTGCATTAGTTGGAGTAACGGGGGGTGGCTAGTGCGGTGAACGTGAGAGAAAGTTCCGCGATCCACTTGGGTGTTTTACCTTACTTTGTTGCCTCACTAGGGATAAAAAGAAATACCATGCTACCGGAGATGTGGGTGTGACCATTGCCACTTCCTCCATGACTAGATCTAGCATGTTCTTATTTTAACTTCATGTCATGATACTTATTGCTATACTCTGAGTTATCTTAATTATCGAGGTGTTATGATTTAGTTCGCATCTTGGTGGAGTATAAGAGAGACTAATAACCAAAAGGTCTCTACGTTAGGACGTGATGCCCATATAATTATAACTTGTCATTAAACTGTTGTGTTGCAATCTCATATGTCAACTCTAGTGTTCCATTGTCTACCACGTTATTAAAGAGAGAGTGCATTTGTGAAACCATGAACCCCGGTCCATTTTAATCATAAGAAACACCTTTCCAACAACTTTTACCACTTTTCCATTTTCTGCCATTATTAAATCCGAAAATACAAAAACACTTTTACATCTTGCATTCATTATAAAAAACCCAAAAATATCATTTATCATTGCTACCACCATCCTTGCATATTTATTTACCACCGTTGCATGTTTATTTCTTGTTTGCATTGCATATTATCTTGATATCATTCTAACACCTTGTGCTTGACAACCACTAGGTGAGGTTGAGGACCAAAACATTTACTTTGTTTTGTAGGTAACCAAAAGAAGGATAGGAAGATAAATCTTCACTACTGATTCCCGAGAGTTCGATATTAAACCCTCGAGTCACCCTCGTGGGGAAAACACGTCTTCCACTTACTACACACTCTGCACTTGGAGTCTCAACCTAACCCATTTACTTTTCACGCAGGTAACCACGCGAAGGGCTAGCAACTGTTTTCTGGCGCCATTGTGGGGTAACTACGTGAAGGGCCATCAAGACTGTTTTCTGGCGCCGTTGCCAGGGAATCATTGCTGAAAGGTTTATCCAAGGATGTCTCACCAAGTCAACTTCATCACCAACTTGTGCTAACACCTAAGCTTGGGGAGGTTGCACCTACGTGAGCATCATCTTATCCATCTTTACCTTCAAAGCAATTTATTTGTTTTGTCATTGTCTTGCATTTGTTATTTCGGTTTGCATATTTATTTTCAGTTTTGCATAAAAAATTAAAAAACACATAAAAACTTGCAATCATGGTTCTGGGAAACAAACAAGGAGTGAGCCTCCATTGAATTCGGTCTCTAATTTTAAACAAATCATGGAGAAACATTAAAAGATGCTTGGGTAAGAATTAATAGGATGCACTATGAAGATCCTACACCTTGTGAAGATGAAAAGCTAAACCTTTACTTCCATTATGGAATAGACCCTTGGTACCAAAATGCTTTAGATGGGGCTACAGGGGGTAGTTTTGTGTTGTCAACACCACCTTGTGCAGCCATGACACTTAGAAGAATCTTTGGTAGCTTTGTGGGTAGCAAGAAAAAGTTGGAGGACACCGCGGTAGCACTTGCATTATCCAAAGATAAATTTGAAACTAAGTTAGAGAAGCTACCAAGTAAAGAGGATTTTGAACAACTAGTATCTTATTCTGAAAACATTATTCCCAAGATAAACAATGAATTAGTTAATGTCATGCATAAACTAAGATTATGTGAGAAGGAATTTCTTGAAAAAGATGTTTACCTCAATAGAATTGAGGAAAAGCTGGTTTGTGTTAGTGATTCAATAAGAAAAGACTCATCATTTAAGCATGTGAAAGAAGTTCCTGTTAAGCAACAAGCTTGGGTTAAAAAAGAAAAGAAAGTTGAAGAAGTTAAAATGCTTAGTGAAGTAAGGAACCATTGCTTGACTTAGAGAATTGTAGCTTGCATGAATTAATATCTATCTTACAAAAATTTGCAAGTGATCCTTCTATTAATGTTAACCAAGCTGGTTTTGGTTCTTATATTGCTAATCATGTCTTGAAAGAAAAGATTGCTAGGTACAACCAAGAGGCTATGATACCACCTAAGCTTGGGGATGTATGGATTCCCAAAGTCCTAGTAACCATTGGAAAAGAGACACACCATGCTATACTTGATCTAGGATCTAGTGTCTCTGTTTTATCTAAAGAACTATATGAAGTACTTGAATTGAAAAATCTTGAAAAATGCTCTATTGAACTTGCACTTGCTGATGATTCCATTAAACATGCTTTAGGAAAAGTAAGTGATGTTTGGTAGAGTTACATATGACATTTGTGCCTGTTGATTTTCTAATCATGGATATGGGGAATAAAACCTCTAGTCCAATTATTCTTGGAAGACCTTTTCTTCGTACTACAGGTGCTATCATTGATTCAAAAGAAGGGAATGTGAAGTTTCAGTTTCCACACAAGAAGTGCATGGAACACTTCCCAAGGAAGAGGGACACACCATTCAAGCTCCCTCATGAGCTTCGTCCACAATAAACATCAAGTAAGAAGCCTAGCTATATGGCTATAAAGAAAGCGCTTTACGGGAGGCAACCCGGTTGTTTTTATTTGTGATTTTCTTTGTGTCCTCTTGCTGTAACAAGAGACTTAGTGTTTAGTTTAGTTTCTGGAATTTTTAATAAAGTGCCAAGTTTTACTCATTTTGGTATGAAGAAGTTGCTTATAGCGTTCGGAGATATTATTCCTGCACGAATCTGTGCACGGTATGATTTTTAATTCTTATTCTGTAACTCCGAATGAGCTCATATTTAAACTGTATGGCAACTTTTCATCCTCTGTATGCATGAATTTTTTCGGAATTTTCCGACAAAGTTAAGTAGGGTAGAAAAATACGTTTAGCTGCTGCTGTTTTTCTGGACAGATTCTGTCCCATTTTGTTTGATGCATGCTTAGAACTTTTAACATGAATCTTTTTGATCCAATTGAGTTTATGAGTAGGCATACAACATTATACATTTCTGGACATTCATATGAATTTTTGTCTAAGGATTATATGCAGCAAGAAATCTATTTGTTTATCACTACTAATGTGCCCCACAGAAAAAGAAATGGGAGAAACGGTGTTTTGAAGTTTTTTCACAGGGATTAGAGGAGATGCACCAAGAGCTATCCAAGGATGGTGAAGACCATAAGCTTGGGGATGTGAAGACAACCCCACTGGACCTACACACTCTCGGTTTGCACACGTCTAACTTCTGTTTTTCGATCGAAACACTTTATCGCATAAACTTGGAGCGTCTTTTTGTTTGTTTAGGATTTTTATTTTTGTGAGACCACCACACTATCATTTATATATGAGAGAGCTACTGGAAATTTGGGTTGAATTATGTTGGATGCTATTATAAGATTGGGAAAAGGGATGTTAAGTTAATTTTAAAAGATACATATAATTGCATGATTCATGAGCTTGTTAATGAGTAATAATTTGCAAATATTTTATCAAGAGCTATCTTTTATTCATGTTTTGATGCTAAATGTTATTCTACCTTGTTTAACATGGATTAGTTAGTTCTATGGACACTCATGCATGCATTTAGATGGTCAACTTTCTCCCTCTTGCTAGCCCAAAAATTCCAACAAGCAAAAACTTGTTTCCAACACCTTCAACCAAAGTTTTTCCAGTGAGTCCACCATATCTACCTATTAGCTTTATGCTATTCCGAGTATGTTTATCATGATATTTGAGTTATCTATACCTCTGAATGAAAATGCTTATGTTGTTAATTGTTGTGGGAAAAGTTGGTTATATAGCTCTCGCGAACTTGATGCACACTTTACTTTCATTGCATAAATAAATATGACCCATTGTGATTAAAATTATGAAGTTGTGGACTTGACAAATGTCTTTGGTTGAGAGTTAGCCATATGTGCTGTCACATGGCAAGCTTTCAACATTGCACATCATCTCATTTAGTTGATATCATGTACTTTTGTTTATGGATGCTTACCATGGGTGAAATAAATGGGAAATGAAGTGAGTTTAAATGAGTTTGTATAAATGGTTAGAGAGACGCCTGGGCCGCTAATCTAAGCCATGCATCATTCATGGTGGAAATTTACTTACATGCTATGGTGAACCTTCTGTGATACACCTTACAATAAAAAGCTATCCAATGGTAAATAAAAAGGGTGTTGAGATTGTTCATTATGTTTGTTTGTCTTGTCATTTTGATATGGGCTTGTTCCATATCCTGGGACAAGAGGTACCCCAGTTGACGCTCTTAATGATACTGTTATTACTTACAATGATATTTAACTTGAACTTGCTTTGTTTTCCAAGTTGAGTAACACATGGAGTAGGTACTTGTATTCAAGGGGCATGAGACTTTCAACCTGTACTTTGTCAAGCACACTACTCGTATTGCTTTCACTTTAAACTTAATCATTCAAGATGCTATGATAGGGGAATGAGAGCTTGACACCAAGGATTACCATATTACAATCATTGACTTAAGTAGAGAAGTTCAGAAGTTAGATGAAATTTATTCATGCTTTACCTCTACTCATATATATATCTTTCCAAAGTGTCCACCTTTTATATTCAGATTTTCACCAATACTCTATGACCATTGTAGGATGTTCTTACTTATTATTATGCATACATGTGGTCCATAGTACTTTTCTCTATGTTACACTTTGTGAATTATCATTGAACATCCTTGCATTGAATACTTGATATCACTTCATAAACTATCTTGCATATTGCTACTCCTTTTAAGAATGAATCATTTTACTCTATGTAGCAATAGTAATCATCTTTGATATCCATTGATAGTATTAAATTGCAAAGTCCATGTTAGTTTTATCACCTTCATACTCGAGGACGAGTATAGGTTAAGCTTGGGGATGTTGATGCATGTAAAATGCATACATGAACTTTGCATTATTTTACTTATATTCCAGTCATATTTGCATCATATAAGGGTTATATCACTGTTTTATAATGATTTTGGGAATATTTGATATGTTTCCTATTTTTTATGGAATTAACCCTGCGCAGGCAGAAAACCCTATTTCTTTTTTAATGTTTCAGGGACCCAAACGACGTCCAAATGACCTGCAAATTTACGAGCGTCAATATTTGGAAGGAAGAAGACTTGTGGGCGAAGGAAGCGAACAACGGAGCCCGAGGGCCAAAAGGGTGGGCCCACGCGGCCCTGTACCTGGCCGCGTGGGACCCTCTTGGGCCTCGGAGCTCCGTTGCCGTCGATCTTTCCTCCACCGACTCCGTTTTGACCTAAAAACGCCTATAAAAATTATCCCCCGACGTTCTCTGGAAGGAGCGCCGCAGAAACACAGAAACACCGAAACAGAGACCTGGAGCTGCAGATTGGAGGGGGAAAACTCCGGCGGGGCGCTGCCGGCGTGGTCTCCATCTTCTCCAACGACTTCTCCACCGTCTCCATGATGAAGAGGGAGTAGTCCACCTCTGGACTATGGGTTTGTGGAAGTAACTTATGTATCTCTCTCTCTCGAGCTTCACTAATTAGTACCGTATGAGCTGCTGAACATGATTACGGTCATCTATGTAATACCTTTGTGGTGGATCTTTTTATGAGTTAATATATGTTTGAGATTGCAATGGTTTTGTTTCAGTTATGAAAGTAGATGCATATTATGTACCCCGTTCTTATTTACTTGTTATGATCAAGCATGTTTATGAGAGCGTGTGAGGGGGAACGTGTGCATTAGTTGGAGTAACGGGGGGTGGCTAGTGCAGTGAACGTGAGAGAAAGTTCTGCGATCCACTTGGGTGTTTTACCTTACTTTGTTGCCTCACTAGGGATAAAAAGAAATACCATGCTACCGGAGATGTGGGTGTGACCATTGCCACTTCCTCCATGACTAGATCTAGCATGTTCTTATTTTAACTTCATGTCATGATACTTATTGCTATACTCTGAGTTATCTTAATTACTGAGGTGTTATGATTTAGTTCGCATCTTGGTGGAGTATAAGAGAGACTAATAACCAAAAGGTCTCTATGTTAGGACGTGATGCCCATATAATTATAACTTGTCATTAAACTGTTGTGTTGCAATCTCATATGTCAACTCTAGTGTTCCATTGTCTACCACTTTATTAAAGAGAGAGTGCATTTGTGAAACCATGAACCCCGGTCCATTTTTAATCATAAGAAACACCTTTCCAACACTTTTACCACTTTTCCATTTTCTGCCATTATTAAATCCGAAAATACAAAAACACTTTTACATCTTGCATTCATTATAAAAACCCAAAAATATCATTTATCATTGCTACCACCATCCTTGCATATTTATTTACCACCATTGCATGTTTATTTCTTGTTTGCATTGCATATTATCTTGATATCATTCTAACACCTTGTGCTTGACAACCACTAGGTGAGGTTGAGGACCAAAACATTTACTTTGTTTTGTAGGTAACCAAAAGAAGGATAGGAAGATAAATCTTCACTACTGATTCCCCGAGAGTTCGATATTAAACCCTCGAGTCACCCTCGTGGGGAAAACACGTCTTCCACTTACTACACACTCTGCACTTGGAGTCTCAACCTGACCCATTTACTTTTCACGCAGGTAACCACGCGAAGGGCTAGCAACTGTTTTCTGGCGCCATTGTGGGGTAACTACGTGAAGGGCCATCACTCATCGGCTTCGCGCGCTGTCCCAAGTGCTGGGAGGTAATGCGTTCGAGAGAATACTTTCGAGTTTGATCTGACTACCACCAGTAGTATAACTTATGCTTTTACCAACAGAAACTGTTGGTGCCGAGCCTACCATGGACGAGGGCTCATTCGAGGATGCGGCGAGCGCCTTTGACAAAATATGTGCCCACACTCGAGAGGCTTTTCGCCGGTCCAAGAGTGCACTGACTTCCATATATCATACCGTGTTGCCCACCAATTCACCACCCAAGACAGTGGAGGACTTGGCTGACATGTTTGCACCGGGTGTCGTGGGTTTGTCACGTCAGATGTCATGGATGACTTCGTAGGTGTGGGATTTGCGCGAGTCAATCGTCTCCGGCTTGGGATCGCAGGAACAAGGACGAACACAGATTTACCCAGGTTCGGCCCCTCAATGTGAGGTAAAGACCTACTTCCTGCCTACCCTAGATTGGTATTGATATGATATATGTGGTGTTACAATGGAGGTGATCCGATCTGGGAACTCGCCGTAAGAGCTAGGGTTTTAGGGCTTGATAGCTTGACCCTGTCTAAGTCCTGCGAGTTCTCTTTATATACACAGAGGCTCGCTAGGTTACAAGAGTTCTACACGAAGCCGATTGCAAGCTTGTCATCCAAGGCAAGTTTTACCACCGACCTTCTGGAGCCTTCCTTTGGCAGGCCGCGATCCTTGATCGGCCCATCTTTTACGTGGCCCAATAATAGCGTGATCATGAAGTCGCTGTTTTGGCCTTGAATAAGTTGCGGGTTAATTATTCCCCCGACATTAGCCCCCAAGTGTAGCCTGAACTTCATGGAATATCTTGATATGTTTTCTTGACTTTGAAAGGTTCCTTGGACGTTTAGGCTGCATTTTTTTCTTTCTAGCTTGCACTTCCTTGCTCTGCGACTCATGATCACGTTGGACTGGCGTTTACTCGCACTTTTGGGGCGGCCTTGAAAATGCATCTGACTTCGTGAGCTTCTTACTCTGTCAAGGTTTGCCTGATAGCTTCAACACTTGATGATGACCAATCTTCAAATTTTTGATAACAATATGTGTAGCCCCCAAGGATTGAGCTGATGTGATTTGACAATCATCTCAATTCTTCTCAGAGGTTTTGAAGATCGTCACCTGTAGCTTGATGTCATAGATAAGAAACAATTGTTAAGACATAAGCAATTGCAATTGGTGTTGCCGTACTATAAGCAGTACATTGACCTCTTGTTAGGCCTTTCTGAATCCATTAAGTGGGCACTCGCGCGACTCAGTATTTCCTAGGAACATGTGTGTTCAGGGTCGAGAGCGGCCATGATAGGCAATCAAGCTCAATTGACGCCACACCCCAGTACTTTGGACGCATAATGCAAGTTGCAATCCGACTTAAGGTAAGTTTCATGGTTGCTAGTAGATTGGCTGTTTCAGGGTACAAAGCCCCCAAGAAACAAATGATATATAGCTATAAACAGCTTTGTTTATGATGACGCATAAGGTCGCGCCTTGGTGGCAACCGAGTGTTATACATAGGGTTGGGTCGCACGTGGGCGGCGATCCCAGTTTGAGACATACGGCCACGCCTAGGTGGCGGCCGATTTCTGATACATAAGGTACGGCCGCGCCTAGGTGGCGGCCGATTTCTGATACAGGTGTTGCAGGTCGCGCCTAGGTGGCGACCAATTTTGAAGCAAGAGCCCTTAGTGGCTAGGATGATACTCAGCTATAGGCAGCTGGAAAAGATGAAACTTAGCTCTGATTAGCTTTTTTTATGTGTAGTAAGGTCGCAGTTGCGCGACGTTCCAAGGGCGAGGCGCTTCTAGACGATCCTCGAAATCATGGCGATCACTGCTTTCTTCTCTCACATCCAGTAGATAGTACGATCCATTGTTTAGTTTTTTGCTGATGATGTAGGGTACTTCCCATGGAGAAGATAGCTTGTGCATTCCCTTATGGTCTTGCTTGAGTCGCAGCACTAGGTCTCCTTCTTGAAAGGTGCGGGTTCTGATGCGTCTGGCATGATAGCGTCGCAAGTCTTGCTGATACACCGCTGACCTTGATGCTGCCAAATCTCCGACCTCTTCTAATGTGTCCACAGAATCCCGCCGAGCCGCTTCATTATCTGCTTCGACATAGGCCGCAACTCTTGGTGAATCATGTATGATATCGCTGGGCATAACCGCTTCTGCTCCATAGACCATAAAATATGGTGTAAATCCTGTGGATCTATTAGGGGTTGTCCTTAAACTCCATAGCACGGCTGGCAGTTCCACCACCCAGCATCCTGGAGATGCTTCAACCTTTTCAATAAGGCGCGGCTTAATCCATGGAGAATTTCTGGTTAGCTCGCTCATCTTGTCCATTGCTCTGCGGATGTGATACTGACGTGAGGTCCAGTCTTATCCCATTGTTTGCACAAAATATTTGTGTAGCTCCTTCAGAGGTGTTGCTTCCGTTGTCTGTAATGATACTATGGGGATACCCAAAGCGGAATGTGAATTTGTCCACCACGACCAGGAGGTGAGTTTTTCCCGTTGAGGACCGTCTGAAGGGCCCTACCATGTCAAAACCCCATACGGCGAAAGGCCATGTGATGGGTATTATACGAAGTGCTTGGGTTGGCATATGATCTTGCCTAGCGTATCTTTGACATCCATCGCACACTCTGACAATCTGCTCAGCGTCTGCTAGCGCCGTTAACCAGAAGAAACCATGTCTGAACGCCTTTGCCACCAAAGATCTTGACGAAGCATGATGGCCACAATCGCCTGCGTGAATTTCGTGCAAGATTTTTCGTCTTTCTTCTGGTGATACACATCTCTGGAATGTCCCCGCAACGCTGCGCTTGTATAGCTCATTGTTTATTATTGTGTAGGCCTTGGATCGCCGTGTTATCTTGCGCGCCTCTACTTCATCCTCTGGTAGCACCCCGTGACTTAAATATGCCATGTATGGCTCTGTCCATGCCGGCTGTTCATGTAGGGCTGCGACTAAAGTTGAGTCATCCTCTGGCTCCGCGATGTCAATCTATGCTGGAGGCTTAACTGATGGGTTATGCAACTCATCCAAGAAAACATTGGGCGGGACTGATTGCCTATTGGATCCTAGCCGAGACAAGGCATCTGCTGCTTCATTTTGTCTTCGATCAACATGTTCAACTTGGAATCCAGTGAAGTGTCCAGCAACTCTGTCCACCTCTCTTCTGTATGCAGCCATGTTTGCATCCTTACTGTCCCATGTTCCAGAAACTTGTTGGGCTACCAAATCTGAGTCTCCAAAGCAACGGATGCGACTGACATTCATCTCCTTTGCTATACGGAGTCCGTGAAGCAATGCCTCATATTCTGCTACATTGTTTGTGCAATTGAAATGTATTTGGAGCACGTATCTTAGCTTTTCTCCCTTGGGGGAAGTAAGTACAACTCCAGCCCCCGAGCCTTGTAGCTGTCTTGACCCATCGAAGTGCATGGTCCAGTATTTTGTTTCTGCCATGGTGGGAGCGACTTGAATTTCTGTCCAATCATTGATGAAATCTGCGAGAGCTTGCGACTTAATTGATGTGCGCGGCTCGTAGCTTATATGGTGTGGGCCCAGCTCGATCGCCCACTTGGCTACTCTTCCTGTTGCTTCTCACGGATGATGTCTGCCAGTGGTGCCGAGCTGACCACAGTTATTGGGTGTTCTTGGAAGTAGTGCTTCAGCTTGCGACTCGCCATGAATACTCCAAACACTAGCTTCTGCCACTGAGGGTAACGCTGCTTTGAAGCCGTGAGCACTTCACTTACGTAGTATACTGGCATTTGGACTGGGTACTCCTTTCCTGGCTCTTGTCTCTCTACAACCATCACGGCGCTTACGGCATGAGAGTTTGCAGCTATGTACAACAGTATGGGCTCTTTATCCTTTGGAGCTGCCAGAACTGGAGCATTTGTCAACTGAATCTTCAGGGCTGTTAAAGCTTCGTCGGCTTCTGAGTCCCAAACAAAGGTATCTGACTTTTTCAGCAATCTGTATAAAGGCAGGGCTTTTTCTCCCAGTCTTGATATAAAGCGACTTAACGCCGCGACGCAACCGGTAAGTCGCTGTATGTCCTTGATCTTTTCTGGTTTTTGGAGGTCCATTACAGCCTTTATCTTGTCAGGGTTGGCCTCGATGCCTCTTTCTGACACTATGAACCCCAATAGCTTCCCCGCTGGTACTCCAAAGACGCACTTCGTCGGGTTGAGCTTCATGTTATATCTTCTGAGATTTGTGAAGGTTTCTTCCAAGTCATTGATGAGATCCTGGCCTACTTGCGATTTAATGACGATATCGTCCACATAGGCGTGAACGTTGCGACCTATCTGCTCATGCAAGCAACTTTGAATGCACCTCTGGTAAGTCGCACCTGCGTTCTTCAATCCAAAGGGCATGCTTACATAGCAAAGGCCCCAAAGGGTGTGATGAAGGATGCCTTTTCCTAGTCCTCCTTCTTCATCTTGATTTGATGGTAGCCTGAATAGGCATCTAGGAAGCACAACAACTCGCATCCTGCTGTTGAATCAATCACTTGGTCAATCCTTGGCAAGGCAAATGGGTCCTTTGGACAGGCTTTATTGAGACTGGTGTAGTCAATGCACATTCGCCGTGTGCCATTCTTCTTCATAACTAGGACTGGGTTTGCCACCCACTCCGGGTGATACACTTCTGTGATGAATTGTGGCCAATAGGCGAGCTATTTCTTCCCCTATCGTTTTTCTCCTGTCGTCGTGGAAACGCCGCAGCGGTTGCTTTACTGGCTTGGCCAGGGGGTTCACGTCAAGGATGTGTTCTGCCAATTCCCTTGGCACCCCTGGCATATCTGATGGTTTCCATGCGAAGATGTCCTTGTTTTCCTGAAGGAAAGCGATGAGTGCCCTCTTGTCGTGGGGTCACTCTTCGACTACCCCACGGTGGGGATACCTGGATCACGCCAAGCCTATCAGCCTTATGACGAGGGCCCAAGGAAGGCCCAAGGAGGACGACGTGCGGCCCAAGATAGTCGACGTTAGGTCATGTGACTCCAGCCATGCTTGTAAGCGCCATCGGCACCGTTCATCTGAGACCTAGCCTACCATATAAAGGCTAGGAGGGTCCTTCATCTAGGGTACGCTCATAGCCGCCACCACAAACCCTAGCGAGATTGCCATCTCGCCATTGTAGCCACAACTCGCCATTCAATACCAGACAAGCAGGAAGTAGGGTGTTATCCTCTGGGAGCCTGAACCTGGGTAAACGCCTTGCTTGTCAGCCGTCGTGATCACCAGCGCTCATCTCTCTCCTCTTCAATCAACCCGGGGTGCACAACCCAGGGATTTGCCGAGTCCACTCCTCGTCACCGCTCCTGTTCTTTCTCCATGTGGGCTCCGATGCTCGCCTGCTTGGATGAGTCGCCAGGAACGAGATCTATCTGCTTGGTGTCTTGGGCCGCTTTGAATTTCATTGGTGGTTCCGCAGATGGCGTGGTAACTACGCTCATATCATTGGGATCCACCTGCGACTTATAACTCTTTAGCTCTTCAGCGGCACAAGTTGATTCTACGAAGGCTGCATCTCCCTCCTCGCATTCTATTGCTTTTTCTCTATCGCCGTGCACTGTGATGACCCCTCTTGGCCTTGGTATCTTCAGCTGTAGGTAAACGTAGCATGGCCTGGCCATAAACTTGGCGACGGCTGTTCGTCCGAACAGGGCGTGATATGGGCTCTGGAATTTTACCACTTTGAAGCATATGAACTCGCTTCTGAAGTTTTCTTCCGTCCTGAAGGTTACTTCCAGGGTTATCTTTCCCACTGGCTGTGCTGACTTTCCGGGGACGATGCCGTGAAATACGGTCGTCGTGTGTTGCAGGCTAGAGTCCATGAGCCCCAAGCGCTTGAACGTATCGTAGTACATTATATTTATGCTACTTCCCCGTCCATAAGTACTTTGGTTAGCTTGTATCCTGCTACATAAGGTGCCACAACTAGCGCCAGCTTCCCTGGCTCTCGCACTTGCGGCGGATGGTCATCGCGACTCAAAGTGACTGCATGTTCTGACCATTATACCAATTGGGGGTTGCTGGTATCACAGCATTTACCTGCTGGCTTCTGCGACTTAATTTCGCTTCCCTCTTGGAGGTGTTGATAACTATTGTATGGTACTGCCCCACCTGCCTGGGGTTACTTGCACTGTGCGGCCCGGCGGTTGAACCATGAGTCGCACCAGGGCTTCCTTCATGGTGGTTTCCCCTGTTGTGTTGGCTTTCTTCTTTCCACTTCTTGTAATAATTACATTGCGCCTTGATATGGTCTGCTGGCCGCCCGTCGCCTCCCATGTGGAGAACGCACGGCCGATTAAAAACTTCTTCCATGTTAATTGGACGAGAGCCGATTCCTCGGCCTCTTCCTCGTTGGCCCCTGAAACCTCCACGTGTGTTGGCGACAAGCCCAGAGTTTCCTTCTTCACTCTTGCGCTTGTTTTGATTCGCATTGTTGTGGCTAGTTTGTTGCTATTGAGGCTTGCTGGTATATTTTTCTTTCCTTCAACAGCGGCCTTCTCCTCTTCTCCATCTGACGCATCTCGGGTCTTGTCTGAGCCAGCGTATTTGTTAGCCGCAGCCATTACCTCGCTGAGACTCTTGACCTTGCCCTACATGCGACCTAACTTATGGATCAGTGGTTCGAACTTACAGTTTTTCTCCATGACTAGGACAGCTGGCTTGGAGGTATGTTGTCTGAGGAGTGTATAATTTTTGCCACCCTCCTCATCCAGTGGCGACTTGACTCGCCTTCCTTCTGAACGCAACGCTGTAGATCTTCTATATTGCAGAGTCGCTTGCAGGTTCCTTGAAAGTTTTTGACGAAAGCGTCTTTCAACTCTTCCCAGGTATTTATGGAGTTGGGGGGTAGATTTTGTAGCCATATGTGAGCCGCGCCCTCCAACATCATGTTGAGGTACCTTGCGCATATCTCTTCTGATGCATTTAAAATACTCATCCCCATCTCATAGTTGTTTAGCCAGGTGGTAGGGTCCATGCTGGCGTTATAGTTTGCCACCTTGCGTGGTCCTTTGAAATCTTCAGGGAAAGGTTTCGATCTGATCTTCTCAGTGAAGCATGCCGGACCTTTGAGTCGCGAGGACAAAGCTGTGGACGTGCCCGTAGGGTTGTTAACTTCCACGAGCCGCATCTGCATCGTTGGCATGATAGCCTGTGCTTCTGCGGCTTGTTCCTGCTGCCTCTGCGCGACCCTTGATATATCCTCCGGTGGCCTGCTTTGGACGCTTCTTTCTGCCGCGATCCCGCGGCCGGCCAGTACGGAGGGCTGCTGCCCCTCGGCTTCTGCCCTGTTGGCCTGTTGTAAGACAGCAGTGCTCAACTGTAACACCCCGGCCACCCCCGGGCCGGGCCTGTCACCCCTGGCAGCTCTCTAGGATCTCCAGACTGGCCCCACAGATCAACACTAGTCTTTTCTGCGCACTTTGTCCTCACTCGTGCGCACCCGGGAACCAGTTCCCGGTCGTCACCCATCCTTGGAGTGCTCCGGGCAAGCACGCTTAACCTCGAAGTTCCTTCCAGATGAGCTTCCGGAAAAGAAGTTGCAACTTATTGATATGAATATCTATCAATCCTGTTAAGCCCTGAGCCAGGATCTCACATCCTTCCCCCCTTAGAAGACCGACGCCCTCATCGGTCAGCCCCCAGTCCAGGAACTTCCCCTCTTGGTACACGTCTGTGCGCCCAGTGCCGGCACATGCTCCACATGTCCGCGCCCCTGACCCGCACACGCCCGTGTTGCCGCGAGAGTCGGCTCTGATACCAAATTGTAACACCCCGGCCACCCCCGGGCCGGGCCTGTCACCCCTGGCAGCTCTCTAGGATCTCCAGACTGGCCCCACAGATCAACACTAGTCTTTTCTGCGCACTTTGTCCTCACTCATGCGCACCCGGGAACCAGTTCCCGGTCGGTCACCCATCCTTGGAGTGCTCCGGGCCAAGCACGCTTAAACTCGAAGTTCCTTCCAGATGAGCTTCCGGAAAAGAAGTTGCAACTTATTGATATGAGTATTCTATCAATCCTGTTAAGCCCTGAGCCAGGATCTCACATCAACATCTGGCACGCCGGTGTTGATTGGGTCGTCGCCTGTTGGTACCATCTGTGTCAAAATACTAGCCGTTGCATACATGTTATCGACCGGGCTTTGGTAGTGGCCTTGTGGGGTATGAAACTCCTTGGTTGTTGTGATGGTAGTTGCTGGCTTCGTGGACAATCGATGGTTCCAAAATCCTTGCGACTGTTGGTCTCAGCAGCTGGAGTGGGTGGAAGTTCTATTGTTGGTTGAATCGCGCGCGCTTGCGCCTGCGAGTCAACTTGTCTTTGAGTCGCGACGAGCGCGGCTATCGTTTGCCGTTCCTGTTGGATTCCTTGGTTCACCTGTTCGAGCCTGCAACGCTCTGCTTCCATCCTCCGAACCTCGTACAGGAGCTCGGTCCTGGCGGCCTCAATTTCTGTTGCGCGGACAGCGGCGTTTGCGGCTGACACCGGGATAAGTAGTGGGTTGCTGGGAGGTGTCGATCTTTCGGCTTCTCCCGCATTCCTGACGTACTTGCACCTCCGGCCATGTAGACTCCAACTGGTGCCGCCTCTTGTTCTACCACTGGCGCGTAATCCCAGTAACTTTCCTCAAGAGCTGGTATGATGGACCCAAATTCTTACGAGTCCATGCTATCCAGAGACTCTTCTCCGTCACTGGCGACTCCTTCTGCTGAGTCGCCCTCTTGGATTGAGCTAACAGATCCGCCGCCAATGAAGCCGACGAAGACGTTGATAGATCCAAACGGGATGATACGGCCGGTCTCCAGGTAATCAGCTTCTGGTCCCCAGCTTGAATCGTCAATGAGAGGTGTGCCATCGACCATGATGATGTGGCCAATGGCGAGATCTTCAGCTCCTTTATCGATCCTGCACGGAACGTGACGCTCTTGACCGCAGGCCCCACGGTGGGCGCCAACTGTCGTGGGTTTGTCACGTCAGATGTCATGGATGACTTCGTAGGTGTGGGATTTGCGCGAGTCAATCGTCTCCGAGCTTAGGATCGCAGGAACAAGGACGAACACAGATTTACCCAGGTTCGGCCCCTCAACGTGAGGTAAAGACCTACTTCCTGCCTACCCTAGATTGGTATTGATATGATATATGTGGTGTTACAATGGAGGCGATCCGATCTGGGAACTCGCCGTAAGAGCTAGGGTTTTAGGGCTTGATAGCTTGACCCTGTCTAAGTCCTGCGAGTCCTCTTTATATACACAGAGGCTCGCTAGGTTACAAGAGTTCTACACGAAGTCGATTGCAAGCTTGTCATCCAAGGCAAGTTTTACCACCGACCTTCTGGAGCCTTCCTACGTGGCCCAATAATAGCGTGATCATGAAGTCGCTGTTTTGGCCTTGAATAAGTCGCGGGTTAATTATTCCCCCGACACCGGGGACAACCACCTTGGCGAACTTCGCCCGAGCCCAAATGGTAGGTGGATCCGAGACCACCCTCATTCTGTTAAGGGGCAACGGTGTTGTGGGTGATTTTGCGACGGCCCTGGCTGGTTTCCCGAAGAGTTCTGGTGGAAAACCAGCCATTACGGACGCTATGAAGATGGAAGCTGGAATACTGTCGAAGAAGATGGTGACCATGCTTGAGAAGCGTGCCGCGGCTGTGTCTGAGCGTGCCGGTCGTGTTGCTAGGGCCAGGTCTGAATCAGTGTCAGACGTAGCATAGTCGACCTTTTGTGTCTTGTTATGCTTTTGCTTGTAAAGAACTTGAATGCCGCCCAGGGCTTTTGTTTATTATGAATTGCATCTTTTGCTCTGCTTCATGCTATCGTCATGAATGTCTTCTTGGAAAACAGCCCCCGAGCCTGCTTGGCCGGAGTTTGTGCAAGTATGATGTGAACTTACTTGAAGTATATTTTGTGTAGTCTGAAGGTCGTGCTGCAGCAACTGGTTCATCTGCAAGCAGCTCCAAACCCAAGCACACTCGAAGCGTGAATGACCAGAAGCTGATTGAATATCTCACGCAGAAATTCACAGCTATGGAGGAAGAGTTGAAGGAGACCAAGGCTTCCCTTGCTGATCTCCAGTCGAGACCCTCACCCTCTACAGAGCGAGAGTTGTTCTTGCTGGCGGAGTTGGACAAGGTGAATCTGCAGCTCGAGTGTAAGTTCACCCGATACACACTTCTTCTTTTGCTTCGGGAAGGCTCGAATATACGAGCTGATTATGCTATGAATGCGCAGGTGCCTGCTTTGAAAAGCAGAAGGAGGAGATCCGAATACGCGAGCGACTGGACGATCAGGCCAATAGACCAGAATATACCCGTCACCCCTTCTGGTCAGATAGGGATAGGAGTCAGACACTTGTGACTCTTTATGATCGCGCCTGGTGTGTCGCTGTTGTGCTGGAGAGCTGTAGGCAAGCCTTCTCCAGGATACACCACACGTTGTTCCCCCTAAATGAACAGCCGGAGGGTTTGTCGGCCTTGCTAGGAAAATTTCGCAAGGGCAAGGCCATCAAGAGGTTTGTGCGAGAGCAACTCATCAGTGGAGCAAATGTGGCACTCGCCTTTGTTCGGACACATCACCCGAACCTTGATCTGAAGAAGATTGCCCTGGGACCAGCACCTGTACCTGGCGGTGGTCCTGTGCCTATGGAGGAACATTACAAGGAGACCCGCATGGATGCCCTTGTATTAGTTCATCATGTATTAAAGGAGGAGGAAAAATGGGCTCCACCCAAAGATGAGCCTGTAGATTAAGGTGTTATGTACAGGGGTCAGCCCCCGAGTGTAATTTTGCCACTTGTGCATATTTTGTTTGTGTATGCGCGCAGCCCCCGAGTGTATCGAGTGGGTTTTATTAAATATACAGAGTATAGAACCTAAATTGCACAGCCCCCGAGTAATCGAGTGAGGCTGTGAATTTTTGTGATGTTTGAAGCTGCAACTCCTGATTTGAGCAACTTTGTTATTTATGTATGATTTTTATGACCCAGCCCCCGAGTATTCGAGTGCGTCTGGAGTATTATGTTTGAAGGAGCGAAAGCTCATGCTTTGAGACGGCGTAGCCCCCGAGTATTCGGGTGAGGCTAAGTGTGTGTGAATAAGTTATGCGACGACTGAACAATCTAAGCATAGAAACGGCGCAGCTGCGCAACGTTCCAAGGATTATGTGAGAGTTCGCCTGTCTTCGCGTGCTTCAGTCTGTATGCTCCACCGCCAATGACCTCGGTGATGATGAAGGGTCCCTCCCATGGTGAAGCAAGTTTGTGCACCTTCTTTTGCTTCAGTCGAAGCACCAGGTCGCCAACCTCGAAGGACCTGGTACGCAGTCGACAGCTGTGATAGTTGCGGAGATCTTGCTGATAAACAGCTGTGCGTGCCAGCGCCGTGTTGCGTGCTTCTTCGAGCAAGTCGACTGCATCTTCGAGTGCTTCATGTGCATCTTCCTCGTTGTATGCTTCGACTCTTGGTGCGTTGAACCTTACATCGATGGCAGGATTGCCTCTGCACCGTACACCATGAAAAATGGGGTGAACTGTGTTGAAGCGTTAGGAGTTGTGCGTAGGCTCCATAGCACAGATGGAAGTTCTTCGACCCAAGCACCCGCGGCCCTTTTGAGTGGCGCCAGGAGGCGTTTCTTGATTCCGCTCGTCACAAGTCCATTGGCTTTTTTGACTTGTCCATTGGACTGCGGGTGTGCCACGGATGCATAGTTGAGCGCGATATCTTGCTCTTTGCAGAAAGTTCGGAACTCTTCAGCCGTGAAGTTTGTACCGTTATCAGTGATGATACTGCTTGGTACGCCGAAGCGGTATATGATGGATTTTATGAAATTGACTGCTGTAGTGGCAGTCGAACTTGTGATAGGGACTGCTTCGATCCACTTGGTGAACTTGTCGACCGTCACCAGAAGGTGAGTATGCCCTCCATGGGAGGATTTTTTGAGTGGCCCGACCATATCGAGCCCCCATTGGGCGAAGGGCCAGGCCAATGGTATTGTCTTCAACGCCGATGCGGGTGCGTGCGGCTTTGTGGCGAATTTTTGACAGCCGATGCACCTTTTGACTATGTCCTCCGCGTCTTTGAGTGCTGTGGGCCAGTAGAAGCCTGCGCGAAAGGCTTTGGCTACGAGTGATCGACTGCTGGCATGATGCCTGCAGGTACCTGCATGAATATCACGAAGGATAGCTTGGCCATCTTCAAATGCTATGCAACGTTGGAACATACCTGATTGGGGTCATCAGCTGGAGGTTTGATTGCCTCTAAGTATGTTGCAGCGGTAAAGAGAGCACCCGCAGCTGTTTCGGGTACTGGCAATCCCTCCTCGTCGTATGTCATGAAAGAGTTTCCTAAGTTGCGGGTGAGTGCCGCCCTCTCCTCCGGCGAGAGGTGTGACAGCCTTGATTTGGGTCTCGTGTCTGCTCGCCCGGTGGAGCTCAGGGAGAGCTGTCTTCTGCGCACACTCGACAAGCTAGCCTGCTTTTTGCGTTCTTCGAGTGTTGCTCTTATCTGCTTTAGTCGAAGTGATTCCTGCCAGTTGAAGTACTGGAAGGTCAGCATCTCCTCCCGTGTTGCGTCTGCTGGCATCATTGTGCACTCCTTGATAACTTTATCTGCTTTTGCTGCCATATCAGCAGTAATTGTGAGATTTGTGACTCCTTCCGGCATAGTAACCGTGCACGGGAACTCTGTAGGCCTGCGACTGGCCGCAGCATCAGATGATTCTGCGGCGAAGGCAACGTAGACTTGCTGGGGTATCACCCGAGGGTATGTGTATGTGTCTTCGAGTCCCATCATGAACTCGACGTCGTCATCAAGACTCATGTCAGAGTCGATATGCCCATCGAGTGGTCCGTCTGGACGAATCTCGCTGTCGATGCCTTCATCGCCTACGCTCATCTCGGCGTCGGCGAAGTTGTTATGAATCTCGAAGTCGAGGTTGTTGTTGTTGGTGCAGATCTCGGAGTCGACGTGGTTGTCGATATGAGTTTCGGGCTCGTCGAAGTCGCTGAGGGAGATCCCGCAGTCGAAGCCTTCCTCGAGTGGAAGTTTGAGCTCGGGATTGCTTGTGCGGTATGCTGATTCGGCCTCCTCTCCTTGGAGTTCTTCAATGAGCTCGTTCATCTCTCGAGTCGACATAGTTGTTGCAGACGAGCAAGCTTGGAAGATCGACGATGGTATGGACGCAGTTGATGGATCCACAGTCGAAGGAACCGCAACCGATGGAGCCTCGGGTGCGGAAGTCGTGGATTGGCGTAGATCTGTCAAGTCCTGCACGCCAAGCTTGTTGACGAAAAACTTGAACGAACCAACGGTTAAATCCAAACCTGACTCGAGATCGGAGAAGGTCTCCTGGAATTCTGGCGAGTGTGGCTCGAAGTCCATCACAGGATCTGATGTGCTTTTTGCAGGTGAAGCTGGCGTGCTGCCGTTTGTCGAGTGAGTCGGTGAGTTGCCGTGTGCTGCCCGAGTCGGCGAGTTCTGGTTTGTTGATACAACCGGCGAGTTGCCGTTTGTCGATCCGATCGGCGAGTCGCCGTTTTCCGATGGAACCGAAGGAACCGTGAGTCCAGCACTATTCTTTCCCACAGACGGCGCCAATTGACGAGGGGTACACTCATCAAATCCCATGGTTAAGAACCTAGGGTTGAGATTATGGGGAGAACGTGGTAGTACTGGTAGTTTTGTCGGCTGACATGCAGAGGCAAAGATTTACCCAGGTTCAGACCCCTCGGGTGGAGGTAAAGACCCTACTTCCTGCTTGTCTGGTATTGATTGTGCGAGATTATGCGATTACAAGGAGAGCTCCGGCGAGATGTCGATCTCGCTAGGGCTTTTGGTGGCTCGAGTATGGCTTGGTCCTAGATCGGCACCCCTCCCAGCCCTTATATAGGCTGGGTCTCGGAGTTTGTAACCGACCTAGTTTACACGTAAGGAAAGTATAAACCGACTATGCCTATGTCTAATCTTGGAGGGTACTCCGTCTTGTTGGGCCTCTTCGCTTATTGGGCCATGTCGTCACGTGCACCAGGTACCCTCACGGTAGGGTACCCGAGGTGTATACCCTTGTCACAAAGTCATAACCGTCTATCGATATGTATGATATTTTTTCCCATTTACGTACCTATGCGTATTTTTCCGTCTCATACTTTCACCCTAATAGAGTTTTTACCCATCGGGTACGTGGATAATGGGTATCCATTGCCATCACCGCGGGTGCGAATATGGTACTCATTTTGTAGTATGCTAGATGAGATACTTACGTGGTTATTGATATGATCTTTATAGTTGTGCCGATGTGTTGAGTTTCATGATCTTCATTGTCGTGTGGTCCATGCATTGGGGCGATATTGTTGGTACGAGGATTGTTTTTACACATTTTAGTTTTCATCCTTATATCTTATCTTCCCTTATACATGACAACATGCAACGAAGATAAAGAAGTTAACCTGCATGATGCATACCAAAAAACATCAGTTGCATTATGCACATTGTTTAAAATTGGGACATGGTTCCCATTTAACCACCGGTTCGGTTAACCGAACCCAAAAAACAGCCCAATGGGCCTTTGGGTTAACCCCTGAAACCAAAAGGTTATTTAGGTTCGATCCCTTTAAACCTAGAGAAAATTCCTTATATGACACTCCCTTAAAGTCACGTTCCTTATTTGACACCGGTAACTTTTTTGTTCCCTATTTGACCTCTTCTCAAAATTTCTTTCCCTATATGACACTCTAGTGCATTTTGTGCACCAACGGTGTTAAAGAGAGACATGAAAAGACATTTTTACCCCTGGTGCATAACTTGACCAAATATTTGTACATGACAATAGCAAGCTAAGGCATGGCCGGCATGGATCAAACACCTACATCTCGCTGAGGCTGCCATCATCGCATTCACTACTCAGCACCATGTCATTCTGGCTGGTGAAATCCAGACCTCTCCGGATGGTAAATGCGTACAACTCGCTCAGCTTCCCCAGCTCCGACGGGCCTAAACAGGCGGACACGACGCTCAGCACGGTGATCTCATCTGCCGGCACACCACCATGTTCCTCCGTCAGCTACATCTATGCAGCAGCCTGAATGCTGTGCCGGCCTCGCCGCTCCACGCGTACATCAAGCATCACGTTCTAGGACACCACATTGCTCTCGGAGGCCTCAAGGAAGGCGCGCTCAGCATCGACGAGGTCGCCGCACTTGGCATACATGTTGACGAGCATGCTGCGCACCCGCGCCGCGGCGTCCCATCCGGACATCACTGTGAGGTTGTTCCCCACCATGCCCGTCCCGTTCCACCCAAGCACGGTGCACATCGGGAGCACCGTCACCGGCGTCTCCACGTCCCGTCCGCACCAGGCAGTCGCGTAATACCTCCAGGACGCGCCACGGGTTGTCTGAGAGCGCCGCCATAAGCGCGTTCTAGGAGACGAGGTTCCTGGCCGCGGCCGGCATCCCGTCGAACACTTATGGGCGTCTTTGTTGCGGCCGCACCGGCCGTACATGGAGACAATGGAGTTGGCGACCAGGGGGTGGGGTCGTCGTCTGCCACGACGAGCTTGGTGGCGAGCGCGTAGACCTGGCGCCCCGCGGCGGCGCCGTCGCGGAGGAAGCCGTAGGACTTGGCGGCGGGAGGGAGTGTGAACCGGTCCGGGGAGAGGCCCTCAGAGGCGGTGAGGAGCGGAGGAAGGAAGGCCAGGGTGTTGGTGTGGCGGCTGGCGCGGGACTGGCCTGCGAGCACGGCGTTCCATTGCGGGAGCGACGCGGCTTTGGGTTGTGGCGGAGGTGGAGGTGGGTTGCTTGCGTGTGGCTGGGCGCGAGTAGGGAGCCGCGGGCATGGGTCCGAACCCCGCCGACATGCCGCGCCCCGCATAGACCCTCAGCTTAAGCTGCCGCCGCCGCCTTTCTTTGGTTCGTTCGGTCGTTTCTTTGGTTCGATCGATAAGATAGAGACAAGGGCAATTTTGTCCGTCCGATTTTTTTTATTGAACAGTGTAACTGAGCTCACAGTGATGTAGGAAAGAAATTTTGAAGAGTCCTCATATAGGGAAGAAAATTTTGTCCAATATCAAATAAGAAACAACATTTTAGCGGAGTGTCATGTAAGAAAATTTCTCTTAAACCTACGGTTACCCGTGGTCCGTGGAGAGCTTCTCCCCCACTCCCGACCGCCGCCTCCGGCGTCCGCATCCACCCTGCCGGCCGCGTCCGTCCCTCGTCTCCCTTCCATCCCTCCTCCCCGCGTCTGTCCCTCGTCCCACGTCCGCCCCTTCTCCCAGGAACCAACAGCAGGCACCAGCCGCAAGAATGCCCAGCTAACGCCGGCCGGCCGGCGGCATGGCTCGCAGCAGCAGCGGCAGATGGATGCTGCTAATTTGGTCTTCGGCTCGTGCAGCAGCAGCGAAATAGATTCAGACTACTAATTTGGGAAAACCATGTTTAGAACTTCTGTGCGAGTGTTAAAATTTTGCCGCTTGACTGAATTTTGGATTGTTCTGAACTTATGATGCCTAGTTTGGAAAAAAATACATAAGTTGTATGTTTGTAGCAGCACCCTTTTGTCCTGCCAATCGGACCAGAGTCAAGCAGTATAACCACTCACGAACTGCAGAGGGTAACGTGAGGTGTACTGGAGGTCCTTTTGCATCCTGAATACTTCTGTTTGTTGCTAGTAATCTTGATAGGTTTGCTTTTGAGGATTGTACGTTTCACTCCGAACTTATGTTAAAAAGAATTAAATGTTTTGTCATCATCAGTGCTTGTTAGAATGGCTAGATGTGCTGCTCTTTTCAGGGGTTGAGTCACCTTATTTTATTTTGAAAGAAAAAATACAGTACTTTGCATTTTATATATTCAGTGCAGCTTCGTCAATATTCAAAAATTGTTGTTTATATTTGATATATCAGTTGCCATCAATATTGATCACCTATAATTCGGAACAAAATCGGTTAACCAAATCCCATCATGAACATCGCTAGTTCTGTTGCGTACTTAATTATCAGTGCATGTTATGATGCTTTCTTCACATTGACTGTCATGCTGCTTATCATTGTAGAACATGAGTGGGACTGAGTTGTTTAGTTAGGCCCTAGTGTTGTCAGATACCCGTGTTTCGTCTTATGTTGATGACTTCCAAGCAAGGCATCATTGATCAGTGCTTGTTAGAATGGCTAGATGTGCTGCTCTTTTCAGGTGTTGAGTCACCTTATTTTATTTTGAAAGAAAAAATACAGTACTTTGCATTTTATATATTCAGTGAAGCTTCGTCAATATTCAAAAATTGTTGTTTATATTTGATATATCAGTTGGGTGTAATACTTAAACCTTTTAAATAATAAAGCTCCCTTTATCGAAAAAATATTGATCACCTAGTGTTTGAATTTGCAAGCTGAGTTTTGCGAGTATTTTCCATGGTTGCATAATGTTAGGTTCGAACCTTTATAACCAACGGTTAACCATTTATAACCTCATTAACCCAATGGTTAACCGTTTTACCCATTTATCGGAAATGGTTCAAAAGGTTAGAATTCGGAACAAAATCGGTTAACCAAATCCCATCATGAACATCGTTAGTCCTGTTGCGTACTTAATTATCAGTGCATGTTATGATTCTTTCTTCACATTGTCTGTCATGCTGCTTATCATTGTAGAACATGAGTGGGACTGAGTTGTTTAGTTAGGCCCTAGTGTTGTCAGATACCCGTGTTTCGTCTTATGTTGATGACTTCCAAGCACGGCATCAGAATGCAGAGGTGCTTGAGGCACCTAGGCTCTATTCCCGGTTTCCAACCGGGACTACGCAATTGGGATTAAAGGCCCCGTCCTTTAGTACCGGTTGGCCACAAACCGGGACTAAAGACGTGGCTGCGAGGAGCGCTGGGGTTAGAGGACCTTTTACCAACCGGGACTAAAGAACTGCTCCACAAACCGGGAGTTTTTTTAATTCTATTTTCAATTCTATTCTTAATTCTATTCCGAAATTTCCCGCTTAGCCACACACTTAATCTCTAATTATACACTTAATCTCAGGTCAAAGTACTTACTCTGGTCAAACTTCCCATTCGGTCACCATCCTCAAATTGCTCCAGCCCAAGCACGCTTAACTTTTGAGTTCTTTCCGAATTAGCTTCCAAATGAGAAGTTAGAACTTACTGATATTAGTATCCTAACAATCATATTAACCACTGGGTCATAATGTTACACTTTTTTATTGTTTAAATTTTCAAAATTTATTTGAATAAATAACAATTATTATTTAATAATATTTTTTGAATAAATAACAATGATTATGTAATACTATTTTTCAAATAAATAACAGTGATTATGTAATAATATTTAATATGGAATAATTCATATATTTAAATCCGTAAATCAAAATTTGACAAATAAAATGTCCAAATCGATTAGAAAAATGAGAGGAATTCAAATATGACATCCATATCATCTTTTGCATCACATAAACATCGATAAACTTGCTATGAAAAAAAAAACCTCTAGCATGGAGCCAAATGGTCAAGTTATGGCAATTTCCACGGCATAGTTTGTGATAAAGTTCTAATATTCGACAAATAGGTGTATCTTGGTATAGGAAGCAATGGTTCAGAAGGGATTTTTAAAATTATTTTTATAAATATCATTTTCCTTTTTCTAAGTGGCAACAATGACTTTTTGTGAACCAAGTATAAAAAATATGTTGCAAAATGGCACCCATCTAACTGCCACAAAGAGTAGTCCACATTTGATGGATAATCCCCAAGTATTACGAATTTTCTTGATTTCTATCTAATTTCGCTTAGTAAAAAGAGTTTATGCTGATTTTCCGAAAGTAATCCAAATTTGAACTACAAGTGTTTGACAGTTTGGTCTGATTTAAAAAAAAACATTTTAAGGTACACAACTAGTGGTTATATCACAGAAATATCGATAGTTTTAGATAATTTGACCTCTTTCGATGAATAGTCATGGTGGCCATTTTGACCTTTTTTGAACAAAATCAAATAAAGTGAAAAAAACCTCAAAAAATGATATACTCTAGCATGGAGTCCTTTTATGTGTACTAGTTGATATGAAAAATGATAAACTTGATTTTTGACAAATTTTTCAAAAACAATCTTCACAAAAAGGTCTATCATGTATAAACATCTATAAGTTTCAAGCCAAATGACCAAGTTATGACCATTCTCACGGCATAGTTTGTGATAAAGTTCTTATATTCGTCAAATAGTGGTATCTTGGTATAAGAAACAATGGTTCCGAAGGGATTTTTCAAATTATTTTTATAAATATTATTTTCCTTTTACTAAGTGGCAAAAATGACTTTTTTGTGAACCAAGTACAAAAATATGGTGCAAAATGGCACTCATCTAATTCTCACAAAGCGTAATCCACATTTGATGGATAATCCCTAAGTATTAGGAATTTTCTTGATTTCTATCAAATTTCGCCTAGTTAAAAGAGTTTATGCTTAATTTCCGAAAGTAATCCAAATTTGAACTACAAGTGTTTGATAGTTTGGTCTGAAATATTTTTAAAAATCATTTTAAGGTACGCAACTAGTGGTTATATCACAGAAACATTGATAGTTTTAGAGAATTTGACATATTTCGATGAATAGTCATGGTGGCCATTTTGATTGTTTTTTTAACAAAAAATCAAATAAAGTGAAAAAACTCAAAAAAATATATCATCTAGCATGGAGTCCTTTTATGTGTACTAGTTGCTATGAAAAATGATAAACTTGATTTTTGACAAACTGTTCAAAAACAATCTTCACAAAAAGGTCTATCATGTATAAACATCTATAAGTTTCAAGCCAAATGACCAAGTTATGACCATTCCGACGGCATAGTTTGTGATAAAGTTCTCATATTCGACAAATAGGTGTATCTTGGTATAGAAAACAATGGTTCCGAAGGGATTTTTCAAAAAAAATTATAAATATCATTTTCCTTTTTCTAAGTGGCAAAAATGAGTTCATGCGAATTTTTCGAAAGTAATTTCACCTAGTCAAATGAGTTTTTGTGATGCAAAAGATGATATAGTTGTCATATTTGGATTCCTCTCATTTTTCTAATCGATTTAGACATTTTATTTGTTAAATTTCGATTTATGGATTTAAAGATATGAATTATTCCATATTAAATGCAACGGCCGCAGCCTGCCGCCACCCCTTTAGTCCCGGTTGGTGTCTCCAACCGGAACTAAAGATCTATATTTAGTCCCGGTTGGAGACACCGACCGGGACTAAACGTGCTCGCCCCTTTAGTCCCGGTTGGTATCTCCAACCGGGACTAAAGCTGGCCGTGCGGCGTCCTAGATGTTGAAACCGGGACTAATGCTCACATTAGTCCCGGGCCCAAACACGGCCGGGACTAAAGCTCCAGATGGAAGGCCTATTTTCTACTAGTGTTCCATGCTTGTGGAGGCGCGTGAGAATGCTACGGTCAAGACGATAGTAGCCAAAGCTGCCACTAAGGGGCACAAATAAAAGGAACAATGATGTGGGATCATTTTCTTTCAACCTTCATCCTTAACAAGATGTTCGATAATGTGGTGAGAATTAGAAAGGTTTCAATGAGATGCACCTAATTTTTTTTGCCAAGCAGGTTTTTGATTTATGTGCCAGAAGATGTGTCCTCCACTCAGGTATACAACTACCTGAGGAAGTGGAGAACTAGGTGGATCAGAGTGTCCAAGGCATCAACTGAACCTTTACAAACAAGGTTGCGGAAATATCCACAACTTAACAAGGGGCTACCAACGATATCACGAAGTTTTAAGCCACCAAGATTGTGCTTCAAACTATATAGCCTCTTCTGTCTGGGCGCCCAAGAACCCAAGAGTAACAAGATCCACAAAGGACTGGAGAGTGGAATAATATTCCTTTGGTGAAATGGTAGATCCAGATCTCCTCTACCAAACCCTAAAGTATCAACGATTTAAACTTTGCAAAAATGGAGGAGATAGGATATAAGTCGTGGCCACCTCTTGCGGAAGAAGGTGGCCATATATATGGGCCTCTCAATTCTAATTATTGAAGGCACATCTGAACATGTCAGATGTTGGTTCGAAGGGGAAGAAGTTCGGACCTACTTTCGGGGCAACCTGAGAGTTAGCGGCGAGATACCAACTATGTGGATCACACCAGAACTAGACCTGAGAAGTTCAAGGCCCCAGAAGATTTGGGGTGGAAAACCCAAGACCCACAAAGAACTGGAGAGCTGAATCAAATTCCTTTGGTAACATGGTAGATCCGGATGTCCTCTACCAAACCCTAAAGTATCAACAAGATTGGAGCATTATGGTACGATAATTTAAACTTTGCACAAATGAAGAGAGGATAAAAGTCATGCCCACCTCTTGGGGAAGAAGGTGGCCATATATGTGGGCCTCCCATTTTAAACGTTGAAGGCACATCTGAAAATGTCGGATGTTGGTCCGAAGGGGAGGAATTTCCGGGTCTACTTTCAGGGCAACCCGAGAGTTAGCAGCGAGCTATCAGCTCTGTGAATCACACCGGAACTAGACCTAGGAAGTTCCGGACCCCAGAAAATCTGGGGTGGCAACACGAAAGTTCCAACCAAACTAATTCGCCAGCTAGAGCAGAGGTTGGTCATTTAACTCCATAGGAAGTTTTAGTGGGTGCAAGTATATATTTCTTATGACTCAAGTAAATGAAAAACGTCAGGCATAGTCTCTTTTCTCTTTTCACCTTGAGGGGCCACAAACCATATTTGTGCCATCTTCAAATAACGATCAAGCACATGGGTAGTCGGCTAATCATGTTGGCATCAACACCAAAATCACTTAGGAAGAGAAATGCCCTTCCAATCTCCCACTTTTTGGTATTTGATGATAACACAATGATTTTCAATAAAGAATATTATGATAAGATCATAAAAGTGTTCTAAAGAAACATATATTGCCCCTAGATGTGTACATAAACTGGATAATTGCATTGGAATACAAAATGCACAAACAATTATGATCAATACTCCCCTATATTTATAGAACACTAAACATGTGCAAATGAGTATGCATACAAGTGAGGCATATCACTTGTATAAATCATATGGTTGAGAAACATAGGAGTGCACAAATAAATATAGGGTCAACTAAAATGATGTGTAAGACATGGTGAAAGTGCATCTTCCCTAGATGATGTTTTGGTGTTAGTGATAACACAATTATGTATCTAACGATGTTTTTTGAGCTTCCAGGGATTATTGTTATAAGCGTCATCGAATAGAGCTTGCAATTTGGTCTTAGCAGTTTTCTGCTCCAGGCAGCGGTAGTACCGCCAGGAGGGGCGGTAGTACCGCTGCGCAGTTCTTCCTCGCAAGCTCTGCCAGCTACCGCTGGCGGTACCGCTGGAGGTACCGCCGTTTTCAGCTTCTGTCTCCTTCAGCGGTAGCTCCAGCGGTACCGGGGCGGCAGTACCCCCAGCCCCAGCGGCAGTACCGCCCGTCCCAGTGGTGGTACCGTTGCGTGCGTTTCCAGTGCGCTGCAAAGGCTCCAGCTACCGCTGCGGTACCGCCCGAGGTACCGCTGTTTTGCACCCTCTGTTTCATCGAGCGGTAGCTGCAGCGGTACCGCGGCGGCAGTACCGCTGGGCAGCGGTGGTACCGCTGCCTCCAGCGGTAGTACCGCTTTGAAGACAGGCGCGCGTTCCAGGAAATCTAGCCGTTTGAATCGAAGACGAAGGAAGGCAGCGGTAGTACCGCTACCCCTAGCGGTAGTACCGCCGCGGGATTTTGGCTGCGCAACGGCCACTTTTGGAGGAGCTATTTAAAGAGGTCTTCTTCCTCACTTGAAGACTAAGTTTTCCTACCCTCTCTCTCCTCCATTGTGAAAGCTTCAACCTTCTAAGATCTCCCACTCCAACCACCCAAACCTCTTGATACTTTGTGGAGTGAAGGAGGAGGTCTAGATCTACATCTCCACCGAAGGAATTTCAAATCCCCCCACACTATCCTGTGGAACTTGCATCTTGGGTTGCTTGTAACTCGAGGTGCCTTTGTGAGTCTCGGAGGAAGTCCGAGGCATTGTTGGGAGGCTCCAACTCATTGTGGAGTTCCCCAACCTTTGTGTACCGGCTTGGTCAACGCCATCAAGGTGACCTCATAGTGGAAGAGCCAAACCCCCACGGGTAAAGCTCACGGAGAATAGAGTGAGCACATCCGTGCTATTGGAGCGCCTAGGTGGCTCCACACTCCTCCAACGTAGACGTACTTCCCTTGGGAAGGAACTACGGGAAACATCTCCGTGTCTCCACTTTGCGGTTATTTCTATCCTTTACTTGTTGCTTCCGCTACGTTATTTACCTTGCTTGTATCACATAGGTTGCTATCACCTAGTGCACATCTAGTCAACCTTGTTATACTTTGCTCAAGCCCTAATTAATCGAAAAAGAATTAAAATTTGGTAGTCGCCTAATCACCCCCCCCCCTCTAGTCGACATATCGATCTTTCAATTGGTATCAGAGCCTCGGCTCTTATCTAAGGCTTCACCGCCTAAGAGAATATGTCGGACAACTTGGACCCAACCGCGTCGGTAACTAATGAACGCCTTGGTGAGGTTGTTAGTGATCTCAAGAGTGAGATGTCTAATCTCAATACCGAGATCACTACCAACCTCAACCTAAGCATGAAGGAATCGATGCGGGAGATGTTCAAGGAGTTCCTAGGGAAACCGGAACCTAAGATTGATTTACCCCCCGGGAAAAGGAGTCGGAGAAGGTAGATGTTCTTCCTTCTTCGGTCCTAGTCAATGTGGACGGAAAGGCAAAAGCCAATCCCGAAACAACGAATGCCGCGGAGGGTAACTCAATCCCAAGGAAGCCGGGGGTGTATGCAAGTGTCCCACCGGGACAAGTGTATAACACAATCCACCAACACGTCTCTCCGCCACACATCGCCAATATGGGCGCACCTCCTAAGCTTGATCCAAAAGACTTTCCTAATTGGCAATATGCTATGCGATCACACATGTCTAGTTGTTGTGTTTTCTTGATTGACATTTTAGAGCAAGGCTTCTATCCTCAAGACCCACTCAACATGACTTCAACGGAGAAGGCCAATCATCAACTCAACGCCACCGCCATGCACATGATCAAACGGCCGCCGGCCCAACTTATACCACTCATATCCGGATGTGCAAGACGGCAAAGCAATGTTGGGATAAACTCCATAACTTGTTCTTGGGGAATGAAAGCATTCAACTTTCCAAGTATGAAGCGGTTCAAGACGAAGCCGATGAGTTCGTGATGAATGAGGATGAGACACCCGAAGATCTCTATCGAAGGCTCACCGCTCTTTCCATCACCTTGAATGATTTTGGCTTTGAGAAGTTTGAAGATAATTGGATCAAGCGCAAGTTTCTCAAGGCAATCACTCCCTCAAATCAAGGCTTGGCTCAAACCATTCGATCAAGACCGGACTTCTCAACACTTGATTCCAACACCGTGCTCAACGAGTTTGTATCCATTGGAATGGTGGTCAAGAGCTCCATTCATGCTCATGCTCGGCAAAGAGGACTTGCGGGACACTCTCCAAATGTTGCTTTGAAGTCCACGCCATCACTAGTGAAGAAGAGTATGAACATGGAGTTGAAGAGGAGGATTCGGAGGACGTCAAGCAAGAATATTATGAGCACATGGCCTTGCTTCAAGAGCCTTTTGGGGCAACCGTTCCAAGAGATCTTCATCAAGACCTTTTGCTAAGAAGAACTTCGTTGCAAGACCAAGAGGAGACCGTCCAAAGACTTGCTATAATTGTAGTAATCTCAATCACTACATTGCCGATTGTCCTTGGGAGAATCGAGAGGACCACAATGGCAAGCTTGTGAGAAAAGACAAGTCCAAGGGCAACGGCAACAAGAACTACGTGAAGAAGAGGGTTCCAATGCCTTGTGTGTTCAAGATAGAAAAGTTTTGGAAGAATACATGTCCGGTGATGAAGATGAAGATGAAGTTGGAGCTACCGCTCGCATTGCCATAGCTACACCTTCCTCTACACCGTCATCCCTATTTGAATCCCCCAATGAGAATGAGTCCATTCCCTACACATGTCTCATGGCAAAAGCCACCTCGGTAACTCCTTCTACCAAACCTATTACCTCTACACCTCCTTCCTTATTGGATTGTGTAGAGAATGTTGTGAAGGAGCCCCAAAGTCCAAATGAGGTGGACTTATGGCTAGCTAATCTTAAGGAGAAGATAAAGTGAATGTTGATGCTCTTTTGGAGCAACTTGAGGAAACTAACTCTCTTGTAGATCAAAAGGAGGAGATCATTTCGGGCATGGCAAACCGTGAGGTTGACTATGCTAATGAGATAGCGGATTTCTCTATCGCTCTTGAAAAGAGCAAACTCGTAGAAGGTCTCTTGAGGAGGCCCTATCTAATTCCGAGGAATCCTATGCTATTGACATGTCTAGAGTTAAAAAGGATCATGAACATGCTCTTGCTACTTCTAAAGTCTATAAGAATGAGAAGCTTGAGCTAGGCATTGAACATGCTAGACTTGAGAAGGAAAACAAGAGACTTGATGAGGAACTCAAAACCCTCAAAGAGTCTTTTGCCAAACTTGAGAAGTCTCATGATCAATTCCTAGGTCAACAAGTGAAAGAAGTTATTGCATCCACATCAAATGAAATTGTTGCTAAATCTATTATTTGTTGTGAGCATGCTAATCTTGTTGAAGAGAATGCTAGGTTGAAATCTCAACTTGAGAAGGGCATTTGGCTTGTGCCCAAGGAGAAAAGAATCTCAATGACCTTTTGAGTAATCAAAAGGATCAAATTGGAAAGAAGGACTTGGTTTCTCTACCAAGTCAAAGAAGAAGAACAAGAAGAAGAAGAAGCCTTCTCCCTCTTCAAAAGCTATTATCTTTGTGAAGGAGGGGGAGTTGGCTAAAGAGAAGGAGACCAACACCGTTGTGGGTATGAGGTCACAAGGGACCTTCCTACCCATAATGACTTTGCCGGCAAATATAACCCATCTTATGTTCTTATGAAATCTAAGATGGTCATGTTTATGCTAAATATGTTGGCACTTCTTATGGTGATGATTATCATTGGACTATTTGGGTTCCAAAGACCCTTGTGACTAACAAGAAAGGACCCATCGAAAAATGGGTACCTAAATCGAAGTCTTGATTCCTTGTAGGGTGTGGCGTCCGGTGCGGGTCGATGGACGGTGGATAGTGGCGCATCCCAACACATGACCGGACGCATTGACTTGGTGGATGATATTGAACCTCCTCTACCTCAATATTCACGAGTCAAAATTGGTGACAACCGCGAGCTTAAGGTATTGGGACGAGGCAAGGTCGTTGTTGCTAGAGAGTCTCTATCAAGAATGTACTTGTCGTTGAGTCCCTTGGCTACAACTTACTCTCCGTCTATCAACTTACTAAAAGTGGTTATGGGTGTTACTTTGATGACGAGAGTGTGATCATCACCGTGAAGGGATCTCTTAAAGTAGTCTTTGTTGGACATGTCGAGTACGGCATGTATGTGCTTGATTTCTCGAAAGAGAGCATGTCGGCCGCGACTTGTCTAATGGCTAAAGTTGATGTGGGTTGGCTTTGGCATCGCCGACTAGCCCACACCAATATGAGAACACTCCATGATCTTCAAAGTGGTGATCACATTCTTGGACTAACCGATATTAAGTTTTCCAAAGATCGTGTGTGTAGATCATGCGTTCTAGGAAAGCAACATGGAGAAGCCCATCCATCAAAGACGAAGATTACCACCGACAAGATTCTTGAGCTCATTCATTTGGACCTATTTGGTCCATTATCTTATGATAGTCTTGGTGGGAAGAAGTATTGCTTGGTGATTGTTGATGACTATTCAAGATACACATGGGTCTATTTCTTCAAGAAAAGAGTGAGACTCAACAAAGAGTCATTGACTTCATCAACATGTCAACGCAATATCAAGAGAAGATCATGACAATTCGAAGTGACAATGGGTCCGAATTCAAGAACTACACCGTGGAGGGGTTTCTTAGTGAAGAGGGATTGCTCATCAATATTCCACTCCATACACCCCTCAACAAAATGGTGTTGCGGAGAGGAAGAACCGGACTCTTATGGATGCGGCTAGGACCATGATTGCGGAGTATGCTTCTCCGTTCAACTTTTGGGCCGAAGCCATCTCCACCGCTTGTCATGCAACAAATCGGTTATATCTCCGCAAGCTATTGAACAAGACCCCATATGAGATTCTTCTTGGGAAGAAACCGGATCTTTCTTATTTTCGTGTCTTTGGATGCAAGTGCTTCATTCGCAAGAAAGGTAACCGGTTATCTAAGTTTGAGACTAGATCTATAGAGGGCATCTTTGTTGGTTACTCCACAAACTCTCACGGCTATAGAGTCTACAACAAGACCACCGGTCAAGTTGAAGAATCTAGTGACGTGAAGTTTGATGAGGATAATGGCTCCCAAGTGGGGCAAGTTGATCCTAATGTTGTAGGTGATGTACCTATGGAGCTCGCTCTAAGAAGGATGGCAATTGGGGACATTCGTCCCATTGAAGAGGATCCTCCTCAAGTTCAAGATCCTCCTCGAGCTCCTCCTCAAGTCATACCATCACCAACTCAAGATCCTCCCCGTAACCAAGAACAAACTCCGAGCCCTCAAACAAGTGAGCAAGGTCAAGAACAAGATCAACCTAGTGGTTCCTCTCCACAACTTGATGTTCAAGACCAAGCTCTAGATGGTGCACACGACAATGATCAAGAACAAGATCAAGGTGGTCCACATCAAGATCAAGCTCAAGATCAAAACAATGCACATGACTCCGATGATGAAGGAAATGATCAAGTCATCTCTCAAGAAACTTCGGAGGAGACCAAGAAGAGAAGAGAATTGCGAAGAGAGCAAAAATTAACTCGCTTAGAGCATACATTGGACAAAGTTCTTGGAGGTGTCCAAAGCAAGGTCGTCACAAGAAAACAATTGGCAAGCTTTAGCACCAACCATGCTTTTGTGTCCTTCATCGAGCCCAAGAAGGTGTATGAAGCTCTTGAAGATCATGATTGGATTGATGCCATGCATGAAGAACTCAATAACTTCAAGCGCAACAAGGTGTGGAAGTTGGTGCCAAGGCCAAATGGGTGCAAGAACGTCATCGGCACCAAGTGGGTCTTCAAGAACAAGCAAGATTCGAACGGCATTGTCATTCGAAACAAGGCAAGATTGGTGGCACAAGGCTACTCTCAAGTCGAAGGTGTTGACTTCGGTGAAACCTATGCCCCCGTTGCTCGTCTTGAATCTATTCGCATCTTGCTTGCATATGCATCTCATCATAACTTTAAATTGCAACAAATGGATGTTAAAAGTGCTTCCTTAATGGTCCTATTAATGAGTTGGTATATGTTAAGCAACCTCCCGGGTTTGAGGATCCCAACCATCCGGACCATGTTTACAAGCTCGACAAGGCGCTCTATGGCCTTAAACAAGCCCCACGTGCGTGGTATGAGCACCTTCGAGAGTTTCTTGTAGACCGTGGATTCCAAGTTGGTGTTATTGACCCCACCCTCTTTACCAAGAAGGTGGGTGGCAATCTTTTCATATGCCAACTCTATGTAGATGACATCATTTTTGGTTCTACTAACAATGCTTTCAATGATGAGTTTGCAAAGCTAATGACAAGCAAATTTGAGATGTCCATGATGGGGGAGTTGAAGTACTTCCTAGGATTTGAAGTGAAGCAATATAGGGAAGGTACCTTCATCAATCAAGCCAAATATACCCAAGACATGCTCAAGAGGTTCACGATGACGGAGCTCAAACCTTACAAGACACCCATGTCCACCTCCGTCGACCTCCACACCGACACCGAGGGTAACGATGTCGATCAAAAACTCTATCGCTCTATGATTGGCTCTTTGCTTTATCTTTGTGCATCTAGACCGGATATTATGTTTAGTGTGGGTAAGTGTGCAAGGTATCAAGCGGCTCCCAAAGAGAGCCACTTAGTGGCGGTTAAGCGCATCTTTCGATATTTGCTTCATACCCCAAACTTTGGTCTTTGGTATCCCAAGGGTTCAAGCTTTCATCTCATGGGTACTCGGATGCGGATTATGCCGGAGAGAAGAAGGATAGGAAGTCTACATCCGGGAGTTGTCAATTTCTTGGCCGCTCCTTGGTGTGTTGGTCTTCCAAGAAGCAAAATTGTGTTGCTCTCTCCACCACCGAAGCCGAGTACATCTCCGCCGCAAGTTGTTGTGCTCAACTCTTATGGATGGTGCAAACTATGAAGGATTATGGTATTATCTTCTCCAAGGTGCCCCTCTTGTGCGATAATGAAAGTGCTATCAAGATCGCCCACAACCCCGTGCAACATGCCAAGACGAAGCATATTGAAGTTCGTCATCATTTCATCCGGGAGCATGTGGAGAGGGGCAACATTGACCTTTCTTTTGTAGGAACCAAGGATCAACTTGCGGATATATTCACGAAGGCCCTTGATGAACCAAGATTTCGAGAGTTGAGGAATGAACTAAATGTCATTGATGCGAGCAACTTTGCTTGACCGCCTTGCACAAGTACCCTAGTAGACATCGTAACTAGTTTAGATGCATGCATGGACATAGGGGGAGTGTAGCTCAACTCATGAGTCAACACTACTTCTATTATGCGCACATAGACAATTCGTGCTTCATTTGGTCACTCCGGTGACAAATTGTGCTTAAACGATGAGTATTGGCCTTGAACCCAAGATATATCTTCGCGGTTTTGGGTTGATAATTGCTCATACATGGTGGCCTAGGCCACCGCCCTCCTCCTTATGAGGAGTTGGTTTTATTTGGATCTTATTTGGTGTTTTAGACTCTTTTTGGGGAGAGAACTCAAGCTTGGGTCTTCAAGTTTGGTTTTTGCAAACTTGAGTTTCTTCTCCTTCCTCAGCTACTTGTCTATCCCAAGCCAACACTCTTTCTTAAAACAGCCCTCTCTCTCTCTAAAAATGCCTTTTTCATGCTCTTGGTTGTTTGGATGGTCGGAAACGGCGGTCAAATCGGCTTAGGGGCTCATTTTTGAGCCCTAGCTGCTTTTGCCCCAGGCGCCGGTACTACCGGGCACCCTGGCGGTACTACCGCTGCGCGTGCTTCACAGCACTGTGCAGCGCGGTATCGCCACGGTGCCTGTTTTTACCGGGACCGGTACTACCGCTGGATGGAGCGGTAGTACCGCTCGCGGAGTTTGGACAGGATAAGGCTCGGGGTGACTCGTTTTTAGGGTTCCTCCCTCATTTCGTTTCTTCCCCAACCCTTCTCCTCCCACCTCCGCCGCCGCCGGCCACTCCTCCGCCGGGAAGGAGCTCTCCCCAGGCTTGGATCTTCAACCTCCACGCCCCGGGACGCCTCCTGCATCTCTCCTCCTCCTCGATCCTCTGCCATGAGTTCCGGTATGCCCTATCCCTCTCTCTCATCTAGTTGATGGATAGAGATGAAATTAGTGGTGTTCCTCTTGGATTCGTGGTAGATTGAGTAGGTAGAGATGTGTATTTGTGGATCTAGAACCTTGTCTATAAATTTGTTGCGAAATTTGTGGCTAGTTTGAAAGTTCCTCTTCCTAGATTTAGAGGAGTAACCCTAGATAATGTTAGTGCTTTTTAAAGCCATATTACCTCTTGTTACATCTCCAACACTATATTTGGCACTCTCCCTCTAGTTTTAATTTCATACAATTTTGTAGACATGTGCTCTTTTTCTCCAAAATAATGAAATGGTGCATTCTTACCTATGTGCTTGCCCCTCCCATGCTATTCACAGGTAGTGCGTCTCGTGGTCGCACCAAGTCTGTCGGGCGCAAGAAACCAAGGACCGATGGTGCTGATGAGGTCAAGATGAGATTGATGGGGTTCCCGTGACTCGCCGGAGGTTTCCACCTCCGGAGAAGACCTTGCCCAAGAGGACCAAGACTGCTAGTCAATGTCGGACAAGGATTTTGCGGTAAGCGGGCTGTCAATTGCTATGTGATTGAGAGGATGGATCAAATTCCCTCCATTCGGGGCAACAATCCTTTCTTTCACAACAAGTTCCAAGAACAATGCTACATGAGATCTTGTTGAAGAAGCCGGTGGAGAACCATGTGGAGCAACACTTCATCAATATGGATCACATGAGGGACAAGATTGATTACTTTGGAGAAGCCCTTGATATTTGCGAAGAGTTTGGGCTTTTACCCATGATGGAGTTGGAACAAGATTTTGATGAGAAGCTTGTGGCTCAGTTTCTAGCCACCGTTCACTTTGGCAATGAGACGGAGCGCACCATCACATGGATGACAAAGGAGAAGAAGTTTGAAGAGACGTGGTCTGCAATTGCTCAGATGCTTGGTTATGAGGAGTTTGGTTCCGTCCTCTACGAGGACTTTGATGATACTCACTTCCGTGTACATCATACGGGGGTGCAGGCTGCAGAAGTTGAGAAGCTTTGCCTTTATATGACCCGGAGAGCGCTGAGAAGTGGAAGGTTGGCAAGTCAAAGGGACTCTTTCCCACTTGGGACATCATGCACCGGATTTATCGCGAGACCATCAACCCAAAGGTGGGCAACATTGATGAAATTCATGGGTATCTCAAGAATCTAATGCTCCTCACAAGGGAGATGCAAGGCAAGGGAAGAAGTTGGATGTCATGGATTTCATTTGGCATGAACTTTGGGAGGTCATTATCAAGAAGAAGAACATCGCTTTTGCTCCTCTCATCATGCGTATCATCATTTGGAAGTGGGTTGAGGAGAACGATGTTGCGGAGCTTGGGGATGCGGAGGATTGGATCCCCACAAGAGTAAGCGGCTCCTTGTTAAGCCCCATCCGAAGAAGAAGAGCAAAGAAGTTGTGGATGAAGCCGGTCCCTCTCACACTAAGAAGGAAGGGCCTTTCCTTTGGATGGCTACTTCTATGAAGAAGCTCTTCAAGCTGACCAAGAAAGTTGAGAGGAACCAATATGATGTCTATGAGGCACGATGAAGGCTCGCCAAGCTGAAATTGCTCACCGTCGTGCTCAAGGAGAACAAGTGCAGTCCGGTTCGGAGAAGAACATCACTCCATGGGAGGAGTGGCAAGCTCAGGACAGTGCAGGGCAGGTGATCACTTGGGCAGATTATGAAGAAGATGAAGTCACCTCTCAGCAGCCTCCGTTCGGTTTCGAGTGACCCATGGGGCGTTAGCATCGGTCTTTCCCTTTTTGGTGTCTCGATGCCAAAGGGGGAGAGATATCTAGTAGCTCGTACGGGGTTTCGCAAGGGTTGTGTGTCACAAGCTTGTTCTTTATTCGTTTGTTTCTCTATGCTTGTGAACACCTTTTTTTTCAGTTGTGGATCTCTCCATGTGGTGTAAGACATGTGAACCTTAATTGCTTAGCTTATGTTTGTCTTTGTTCATGTCTTATTCTTTGTTGCAAGCTCTTTATCTAATATTATTTGCAAAGTTTGCAAAAGCTAGGGGGAGCATTGATCCTAGGTTGTGTGCGTTTGTGCATTCAAAAGCATTTCATGAATAATGCACATGTCTAGGGGGAGCTCCGTCTATCTTTTACAAATCTTTTGCCTTGCGATAATTGTGTTGTCATCTAACGCCAAAAAGGGGGAGATTGAAAGTGCATCTTCCCTAGATGATGTTTTGGTGTTAGTGATAACACAATTATGTATCTAACGATGTTTTTGAGCTTCCAGGGATTATTGTTATAAGCGTCATCGAATAGAGCTTGCAATTTGATCTTAGCAGTTTTCTGCTCCAGGCAGCGGTAGTACCGCCAGGAGGGCGGTAGTACCACTGCGCAGTTCTTCCTCGCAAGCTCTGCCAGCTACCGCTGGCGGTACCGCTGGAGGTACCGCCCTTCACCGGTACCAGCGGTACCTCCAGCGGTACCGGGGCGGCAGTACCGCCAGCCCCAGCGGCAGTACCGCCCGTCCCAGCGGTGGTACCGCTGCGTGCGTTTCCAGTGCGCTGCAAAGGCTCCAGCTACCGCTGCGGTACCGCCCGAGGTACCGCTGTTTTGCACCCTCTGTTTCATCGAGCGGTAGCTGCAGCGGTACCGCGGCGGCAGTACCGCTGGGCAGCGGTGGTACCGCTGCCTCCAGCGGTAGTACCGCTTTGAAGACAGGCGCGCGTTCCAGGAAATCTAGCCGTTTAAATCGAAGACGAAGGAAGGCAGCGGTAGTACCGCTGCCCCCAGCGGTAGTACCTCCGCGGGATTTTGGCTGCGCAACGGCCACTTTTGGAGGAGCTATTTAAAGAGGTCTTCTTCCTCACTTGAAGACTAAGTTTTCCTACGCTCTCTCTCCTCCATTAATGAAAGCTTCAACCTTCTAAGATCTCCCACTCCAACCACCCAAACCTCTTGATACTTTGTGGAGTGAAGGAGGAGGTCTAGATCTACATCCACCGAAGGAATTTCAAATCCCCCCACACTATCCGTGTGGAACTTGCATCTTGGGTTGCTTGTAACTCGAGGTGCCTTTGTGAGTCTCGGAGGAAGTCCGAGGCATTGTTGGGAGGCTCCAACTCATTGTGGAGTTCCCCAACCTTTGTGTACCGGCTTGGTCAACGCCATCAAGGTGACCTCATAGTGAAAGAGCCAAACCCCCACGGGTAAAGCTCACGGAGAATAGAGTGAGCACATCCGTGCTATTGGAGCGCCTAGGTGGCTCCACACTCCTCCAACGTAGACGTACTTCCCTTGGGAAGGAACTACGGGAAACATCTCCGTGTCTCCACTTTGCGGTTATTTCTATCCTTTACTTGTTGTTTCCGCTACGTTATTTACCTTGCTTGTATCACCTAGTGCACATCTAGTCAACCTTGTTATACTTTGCTCAAGCCCTAATTAATCGAAAAAGAATTAAAATTTGGTAGTCGCCTAATCACCCCCCCCCCCCCCTAGTCGACATATCGATCTTTCACATGGCATAGGCATGGATAAGATTAAAACCAAGGTAAGCAATTATAATACACAATATTGTCTTAAACAATTTAAATAACCGAGCATATATAGCACATGCACGATCACTAGTTAGAGCAGTAAATTGTGCTCTTGGGCACGGACTCCATGGAATTGCATTAAGGACT
The DNA here is from genome assembly GCA_947311845.1 of Poa pratensis. NCBI lineage: Eukaryota > Viridiplantae > Streptophyta > Magnoliopsida > Poales > Poaceae > Poa > Poa pratensis. The sequence continues at coordinate 82,275,220 of CAMZMU010000040.1, read as the reverse complement.
TCTGTAAGAATTTTGTAAGATTTTTTTATGTCTAATCACTTTTAATTTCTATCATTGATTTCCTGTAATCCAAATTCATAGGATGTACTCCATATGTTAATTCCTCCGTTCGTAAGGTAAAATAAATCGGACTTCGTAGTACAAAAACTTATTTTGCTCTTCTGTTCGTATGGGTTGTTGACCTTGTATCATCTCCCTCCGACGGGTGTAGTATCAGTTTTCTTAAGTAAGCATGAGAGATGAAATTTGGCTAGATACTTTTTTTTTTTGTGAAACTCAGAAAACCAAACATCACACATATTTACATATATATACATCCTTGCCTTCTAACCACCACGGCTTCCAAATTAACAGATTTTTTCTGGGGTCTATCAGTTTGGCCTTTTCACCATGTTGCACATCAAAATATAGTTCTTGCCTAGATAAGAGAGTCTCAGGTGAACTAGGGAAAATTCACAACATTGGGAGGAGCCACCCAAGAGTCCAACCAAGAAGCAACCCCGCACCAGCAAGACCTAAACCGAACGCAAATAAGATGGCGTCGAAGAAGCCACCTCCCTTCTTCTGCCTCTTGCCTTTCCTCTTCGTCCAATCTTTTCCCTCTTGATTAGGCACAGGATTCTCATCTAGCGCCAGCCATGGAAGTTCTTTGATCAAGGTTGCTACCTGATGCCCTTTGTGCTTGTGCTTGAGCTCGAGGCATATGTTCTCCAGCTGTAATATCTTCAACCACTGCTTGCACGCAAAGAGATGCGAGGCCTGTCGGAGCAATAGCTGCATGGCATCGTCTTTCGCATTGTACATCTCCTTGGCAGACATCTCGGCTTCCCTAGCGCGTGTCTGTGAATGACGAAGTGCTTCCAATAGCTGGGCCCGCTCCGACGGATTCGGGGCTTCTGTTTGCTCTCTGATTTAAAGTGGCCACTCCTAGAAATAACATGTACGTCAATGTTTGAACGCAAGACGAAATAAACACCACATCATGAAACAAAAGGAACTGAACCATGTGGAAGACATCTCAAGTGTTCAACGTATGAGCATGGAACTGAATAGTTGAAATAGATACCAGTTGATTGTGGAGTTATGAATGAATCCTCTAAACTTCAGATGCTGAAAAGGAAAAAATAGGTGCAAGGAATACACACCTGTATGCATTACTTCTTTCATGGTGTTGCCAAACTCCATTACACAAATCCAACTCATCTGTACTGCTACAACTGGACTGTATATTTTTAAACTGCCCTGGATAAGAATGTGACTCTCTACCCATGGGAGATGATGACCCTTCATACTCTCCCATATTTTCTTGCTTATGTATCTCTGTCCCATGTATACGAACTGTCTGGGAAGGTCTTGGCAGATCACAATTCTCAATGTTCTGCATTGCTCTTTCTGCAACCAGTGTAGCTAGCTCATTCTCATCAGTGATCTGCCACCATGGTTGGGCCTTTTCACCTTCTTTCCAAGATGTGTCAGTATCAGAATTAGCCTTCGGTGGGTTCTTCGAAGGTGGAGGACCAGAACTTTTGAAATCCAGAATTTTTTTATTCTCGCACAAACAGTCGCTGACGCTGAGATTTCCTCTGCACTTGAGAGGAACTTGAAAATAGCTGTCAATGATCTTCAAATCCTCTGAGCATATACCAGAAACATCCTTCCCAAAATCTGTTGAAATCATCCATGGAGGCCCAACAGCATCCTCACTATTCTCAGCGTTTACAGATTCACAAAGCAATGGTTCGTCATGTTTAGACTCTGGCACTGAATCCTTTGTTTCCTTATCACTGATCTCTCTGCCGAACAAACATTGTTGGTCACTAGCAAGATCCTTCTGGATCCCGAAATTCGGCTGTAAGTGAAGCCACCATCTGATATCTTGTGGCAGATTAGAATTAATAGGATTACTGCTCAAAGGCACAACGTTGGAGATAGGACGGTCTTCTAAAGTTTTACAATTCCATTGTTGGTACCATGTTGTTGTTGTTCAGATGATAATGGACAGCAGGCTAGTTTAGGGGCTCTCTTTCTGTCCTCCTGAACCACACAACGGTTTGCAGCACGTTGCCAAGCAGCCCTTGCTTCAGCACCAGCCATTACTTTCACTGATCACAAAACTGACCAGAGGAAAATACTTGTTAAGCACAGTAGCCAACAACATTGCACACTATAAAGAAAAATATCCTATCTAAAGTGCAACCACATGATCCATGCGATGTACAAATTGACATATTGATGAATACCAAATTTCAGCTTTCAAATTTGCAAGAAATTGCATTGACAGAGTAGACTTCATATATTATTCACAGAAAAAGGGGTTTTCTATCCAAACAGCCAGCAGCTTTGAAATAGGAAATGGTTTATTAGATTTTTTTGTTAAGGTAACCTGAGAAAACTTACATTAAGTTGCGTTATTCCAGAATTGATCATAAGCATGAAAGATGCATACTGACGGAACAAATATCCAAGAATGCAATGGAGCTAATTATGGAAATGATAAGTATGTTGTGTTTCCACTTGCTGGCAATATATACTACGAAATTTAGAGCAGGATAACCTATGTATTATCAGTATACAATAATACAACATAGATGAATCAAAATGGCAGGCTATCAGAATTGTAAAGCAATGTTTGCCGTTTTCTTTTCAATATACAACATTTTCAGTGGCTCTGTAGTTTGATTTATATACAGTGAACTGTAATCATCACTGACTAGAAACCAGTTATTGAAGTGTTTCTAGCTAACGGCCAAACTGAAGTTCATGGCAAAATTTATTTGTTAAAACTTATGGTTAATGAGATTCACGGCAGTGCTACTGGTACTGAGAATTAACCAAATTTCAGAAATGTCAAATAACATAAATACAAATTGTACCCGCAGAAATTTCATAAAACTGAACCGAACCCTGAAACCAGTGAAAATGTGGCACTCTTGTACGCTTTTGATTCATATACTACTTGGATCTACCTTGTGATTTCAACACCAAGGTTCATACTCCATTCATAGGGAAGGACCAAGAACATGCTTCAGTTCTAGGGACCCCGATTAAACAAAACAGCCAAAGAATCGCAACAAAGAAAATCAATTCCATTTCCATAGCACAGGGTACAAGAGATGGGTGGATGAGAGATGCATACCCGGATCTGCTAACCTCCGCCTGAAACGGAACAATGGAAGTGATTAGGATAAGATCATACGACCCTGGTAGTGGAGAGTGGAGACCCTGCCGGCTGCCGCTTCTCGATTCTTGCTTGCCCCTAGCGGCGAGGTTGGGGCAGGATCCCTGATCCACCTGCTTTATGGGGCCAAGGAAACCGTGGATGAATCCCACAGAAAAAATCCCGCGGAGATGGCGCAAACGACGATGGGTGACGGATGCTGTTGCGGACTGGACAGATAGAGAGAGATGGAGTAGGAGTGTGGGTTTCTCTCCCCTGTCGTTTCTTCCCTGCAGATAATGACGGTAAACCTCGCCTATAATGATATTTTATTCTCTGTGAAATCCAGCGCCTTTTCTACTGCTCTCCGGTAATTAACCTGATGTACTATATTTACTTGCTGTACTACTGTTACTGGTGCAGTTAAAAAGGATATGCATATTGCCTTTGGTCTTTGTTTTCGTGTGGTGTTTTTTTTTTTTTTTCCCAAGCATGTTTGGTTCTCTTGCGATCAGACGCAATGGCTTACCTAACTTTGTTGTCTAGTACAGTACCATTTACTATTAAGAATGTGTTTAGTGGTACTAGTGATTACGAATTTAACTGTCCCAATCAAACCTGTTCACCTGTGCTAATGAAAAGCTAGAGAACCAATTTGGCCCCACGTATGCAAGATCAAGATTAGATTGATCACCAGATATTCAGACCTTGTTTATCATAGTCACAACAAACTAATATTTTTTCTAAGGTAAAACAATATCATCCAGTATACGACGATTTATCCAAGGGCATGTGTGTTATTTTCTGTAAGGTAAACGTCAGACAACTCTATTACATGGTCTTGGCCCTGTTGCAAAAAATATATATAAAAGGTTTTCACTGTCGATTTTTTTTAAGGTACTACACAATAATATTACTGTTTTCATACATGTCATACTTTCTTGCTTAAAGCCTAAACGCATTCCTTGATTAGCTAAACAAACCAGGTGGGCAAAGTTTGTAATTCTTCACAATTACCGGCACTTACGACGCCACTTGGCTGGCAGAGGATTAAGTTGATACACAACCACAACCACCCTAGTCACACCAGTCCAGTGACGTATTGACGCCTGCAAATCACTCTTACTATACATGTCATCAGTGTTAAGCTTATCCAATTCGCTCTCCGCCCTTCCGTCACCAAGAACGAATATACGCTTAGCGTATCAACACTTTGTTCTTATTAACGACCGCCATTCATTCAGTCATCAACTGCCCGCTTTGACTAATTAATTATAGTTGTGGAGATAATCAGATCTGTTGATGCTGCAAGACTGCCATTTGCTTCACCCGGCCGGCCACCTGTGTTCTTTTTAGGTGGTGTACTGTCGTCACCCAACACAAACTCTTTCTTTTCCATCTTTAGCCAGGTCGCAGTCTCCCGACCTTCTTGATTCCGCCCAAACTATGGGCTTGCGATTCGCGGCACTGCCACACACTGATTCCAGGCAAACCAGCAGCAGAAGATACAATTCTGGTAAGATCCCTTTTGCTGCCAACACTTGTTCATCCGAAGCGGGTCCATCCAGAAGCTTCAGACCTGAACTGAACGGTATCCATTGTCATAATTCATGTGCAGAGCACCTTGCGATCAGAAAGTGTTCCGCTTCCTTCAGCCACCGATTGATCAACAGTAGACTACCTAAACCACCTTTCACCGTCCTCCCCCTCTGATAAATAAGTGGTATAATGTTCCTTGTTTGTTGGAACAACTACACGAGCGATTCATTAGTTGTACACTGTTATCCACATGAACTCGAGCACCTTTTTGAGCATCACATATATGTAACCCAAAGCTTATCTTTTAAGATCGGGCTCACTTACTAGTTACTATATCAAAAACCAACTAGTTGCATCAAAATCTATATAAACTAGGAGCCACGTATAAAAGCTACCAACTCACATTCATGTCCTTGAATTTGTGTACTAGATAGTACTCCCTCCCTCCCCAAATAGGTGACTTATAAACTGAGTACAAAAAGTCAACATTTTCTAACTTTGACTAAATATATATTAGAAAATATCAACAGCTATCACATTTAAAACTACATTATGAAAATATATGTAATTGTGAATCTATTGATATTAGTTTTTGTAATATAAATCTTCATATTTTTGTATATATTGAGTCAAACATAAAAATTGTTGACTTTTTTACTCAATATATACGGCACGTAATTGGGGACGGAGGAGTATTATTTTAGTGTTTGTGGACTACACATAATCTTAAGGGTTCTCCTAAACTTTTTGGCTTAGAATAGATCCCCCATGTATATGGAATTACTACTTGTGATTCATTTTTCTCATTACGACAACTTGTTGCCAACATAGTGGATGCTCTTATTCTGAATAAGATAGAAACTACAAAGTGACGTTTTGGCACCCGGAAGCATATGCTCGCAGTTTAAAACTGTGTTTTATACATATTTTGAAAAATATCAAAAAATTCGGGCAAAAAATTTCACACGTAGAGATCTCCACAATCTATGTGCTCACAAAGTTGTTGCACGGAAAACCAACATTTTGTGTCATGTTTAAAAGACAAAATTTGGTGCTCAAAAGCTTTTTACAATACATTATGTTTGTCTTTTGACAGCGGTCACACAAATTGCCCTTTTTCACGAAACTTGATGTGCACACAAAGGATGTCAAGATGTACGCGCGATTTTTTATTCTGATTTTTTTGGCATTCTAAAATGTCTTTACCGGTGGGCAGGAGCATATGCTACCGTCTGATCTTAGTCGGTAGGTTATCTTAGTCATAATAGCGAGGTCTTAGCTAAACTAAAGGCTATTCAGATGCGAAAATTTCATTCGTCGAGAAATCCTTGGTTCCTTAGGAGCAACTCTAGGAGATACCGCAGGTCAGGGTGGGCATATTTCCCGATCCCGAAACCCGAATCCGAAAATCCCGATCCCGATCCCGAACAGCCCGATCCCAAAAAATCCCGAGCACCTATCGGGAGTCAGATCAAGAAACCCGAAATTTATACGGGAAATTCGGGATTCTACTCCTGGAACCCGAACAGCCCGAAAATCCCGAAATACACACGAAATGATTAGCCCACCACACACTTCCCCACATTCC